>VWZS01003490.1:0-50288 GCA_013397075.1 Rhabdornis inornatus
TCCTTTTCCTTTTCCTTTTCCTGAAATGACATCTTGAAATAATGGTTTGTTTTTTGGTTTGTTTTTTTTTTCTTTTGTGGAGGGGTTGTAAATGTGCTATTTTTTTTTTCTTTTAACATGTGTACCTAAAGTGTACCTAAACAAACTGGAATTCCATTTCTCTTATAATCCTGCAGACTGGTTCTTTTACGACACTTCTTATTTTATACTCTGAATCATCTTTTCAAACTCATTTTCTCTGCACAACATCTAATGGAAATATTATCTCATGAAAGAGGAAAAAACAAAGGCACTTTAGGGAATTATTGATATAATTACACAGTCTTTTACAAAATTAATAGAGGCCCTAATTTAGGTAGGACTTATCCTGAAAGAAAAGTTTCAGAATTTGAATGTTGAGTTAGGACACAGCTCTATCCACAAATATTTGCATTAAGGTGGCAAAGCAAGGAGCTGGAGACAGCATTATTTCAGTTTGTAACTGCCTGACCTTGAACCAAGCATGTGAATTTCAGTCCTTCAATGACATTTGATTTATTTGCACTACATCAACAGTCCATAACCATAATCCTTACACATGGTAGCTCTATCACAACAGCAGGACCACAAGAAATCATATGCTGCTACAACTTCTATTTCAGGGTTTTTGCCTTTTTCGTCTTATGGAATAAATACCTTTTTGGAAGTCATAAGCAAAAAGAAACAAATGTAACAAGCTGAAAGAGATCCAGATAAACGTTTTGGACAGCTGTTAAAATATAGTCTCTCAGGGCACACTTGCCTCTGAGGCAGTCAGTGGAAATACCACAACTACATGATTCCTTCAGCTTCTCTGTATTTTCAAGCTGGCCAATACATTTTGAATGGATTTGAATTGCATCTGGATATTATTAGATTAAAAGCTTGTCGGACAAACTATATAAAAAAGGTGTAAGCAACTGAGGTACCTGGAGGTCCAGGGGAAAAAAAATGCCTTATTTTTTGTCAACATATTGGAAACATTTCAAAGGTTCTTCTGTAGATTCTGCATAATCTTTTATGGTTATTCTCAACTACATCGTAGAAATATGAATTGGAGAAACTTCTTCCAGCACCTAAAATAATCCCTGCATATTATTCTCTTGTCTATATGAGATGAAGTTCCCCATGTCCTTTTTTCCAAGCTTGGTAGGATATTGAAGCTTTACTAGTCCTGTAATAAAGAGGTGCAGCTTCCCTTATATCCAGCTATCAGTTTCTGGCACTACAACACATTGGGATCTGCTCAAGCCAGAACAAAAGTTTACATGAAGAGATAATGTTTCTTAGAGTGCTTGTGGCACTGAAATACTGTTGGGCTGTAATGGTATAATGTATTTACCAATAAAGAGAACAGTGGCATTATGTCAGTCTCTGACAAACTCCCTTCAGCTGAATCCTCCCAATATGTGATGGGGGAAAAGAGGGATGGGTTGTTCAAGCAGGATGGGTACCACAGTTACAACTGCTTCCTTCCCATGTGCCTGGTTCCAATAAAAGTAGAGTAGCTGATTTTCGCAATGTGTGTATCATTTAGTTCAGGTAAAAATGTAATCCCCAAATTGTGTTAAATTACTCCAGTACTAAATATCACTGAGAGTAGGGAAAAAAAACAAAAAAACCAGAAATTTGGCAATCATCTGGAAGATGGAAACTAAATATATGTTGCTACGTAAATGCTGAAAAAGGCCTGGAGGGATGCAGAGTCTGTAGTCAAAGTTAGGCTGTTAAAATACCTGTAACACTTTAGTGAATGGTGTTGTACAGAGTAGGTGAAAATTGAAAAAAAATTAATGCATACAGGATCAAAGCGAATGACTGTACACAAAAACTAATATTTTCTAATAATGTTGAAAATTAGTAGTCCTGGCATTTGTTTTTTATTCTCATGATAATCTCAAGCAAACCTTAATTTATGGCGTTTGTTCCCACTGCTGGACATATTATCAGAACTGCTAGCTTTTTTTTTCTTTTTCTCCTTCTTCACTACTTTGAATGAAGCATTTGAATGACTGTTTCCATTTATATCTGGTAAGTACTGTTTCACAGAGAGCTTTTTTCCCCCTGCTTTGTAATTCACCCACATCAAACTAAAAATACAATAAAGGCATGCTGTTCTTTTAAAACGTATCGTGACGCTGGGATAACTCCCATTGCCATTTCTCTTTAACACAAGTAATTATACTCTTCAACTGCCCTTTGACTCTCTGTGGACGAAGGGCAGTCCTGAATGGAAATGAACTTAATTAATTCTGTTCACTGGAGTGGAGTCTCTTAACCATGGGAAGGCAGCTTGTTTCCATAGGTTTATGCCATTAGTTCTAAGCAGCTGGATCTATTTTTCCTTTCTGTGTTGTTCCTGTTGGACCTGATATTTTGTTTTTGCAAATGGCATGTTCAGTGTGAAGAGTGAGTCCAAATCATCGTACAGAACTGATTGTGACTCCACAAGGAAACTGGCAGATCGAGCAGCTAAAAATTCTAAAATCTTTTGTGTCAATGTATGCAAATGGTAAGACCAGGGCCTGAGGCAAAAGTTTTAGCAAAGCACTGAAACACACATTTATTTAAGCATATTATTATTATTAGATACTTTATTTTCAGCGTTTTAGTGAAGACGCAACTCGTTAAATTAATTGTGAATGCCCAAAGATGGGAATTGTTTGCAACAAATTGTATTAGCATAGTATAGAATTTAAAAAAAAAAAAAGCCAACCACCAAAACAAAGCCCAAAAGTTGTTCAGAATCTGATAAATAGAAATATTATTTTATTCTAGCTAGATCTACTGATACAATCTGATACCACACAAATATGGTTATATTGTTTTAATGCATGTTAATTCTCTGCTTTCACAAAAGTATGGGGATAAATTCTTCCACGTCCGTTTATCCTTGATCCTTGTTTCAGGTTTTCTGATTCAAAACTGGAATTGAACCCCCAAGTATATTTAAAACACTGCTAACAAAAAGGCATTTTGAATTGAAGTTGCTATATTTTGCTTTCAATTGCTCAGCATTTGTTGTTGAGGGTTAAAGTGCCTCAAAACCAAAAGGCTTAGGTTCCAAACCCTGCTCTAGTGAATATTTAATATTTTATATACATAGTTTTTAAATAGCGAATGTACTGTACACACAGGTCAGGCCAGCCACTGTTTTAGACACTCCTACAAGGCATCCCCAGCCTTAACTTATATACTTGAAAAAGAGGGAAAGATTGGAGAAAGTATTTCATTTAGTCTTCCTCATGTATGCTCAGTGCCAAACAATTTTTTTTTTTTAATAAGGTTCTACTTTTTTCTGGAGAAAAAAGTTAGAGATTATACTACCACTGGACATGGCAGTCAGAAACTCCAGTAATAAGGTACTTTAAGGTAGACAATACATTGCCTAATCTTTCAGTAATGTATGAAATCATGAAAAACTTTTAGAGTCAGAATAAGTTCGATCATTTTCACGCTTTCTCATGCCTAGCTGCACTTTGGGATTCAGAGAAGAATAGAAAAAATAAATCCCAATTTAAAGCATGAGTGATTGTTCTCATAGTATTTCAAATCCAGACAGAAGTAGAAAGCACTGGCGATCCCCCTGGGGAAGCCTGTTCTCAGGAGACTTCAGTCAAGATCTGAACTTGTACCAGTTGGATATCCGCAGTTTTTTCAGAATTACCTGAAAGATATCATAACTATTCAGGTCCCATATCTAATATACAATTTCATTTAGATAATAACTTTCTGATTTCTCTAGCTATACTCTGTGGGACTCTAAAAGAATTAGGACTTACTCTTCTGAGTTTTTATGGTATATCCATAAGCATGATGTACGTTTAGGTGGAAGGGCCATCATGCAGATTATGACATCTTAGTAGGCCATATAACTCAGTTATGTTAGGAAAGGCGGTTCTCAGCTCCAGCTATAATCAGGCTTCTGTTCTATTGCAGCATAATTAATGAAACAGAAAGACACAAAAAATTTAAAATTCCACTAAATTAATCATTTAAAAGAAAGCTTTCCTATGGAAGCCTTCTTTGTGAAAAGCCAACTATCAGTACCAGCCATTTAAGTCAAGGACAGTGAAAAGCAAGTAGCACTCAACACAGCAATTCAAGCTTCAAAGGGTTATCCTGAATTGGTTCACTGACAGAAAATTATCCAAGCAAAGGTCAGGCACTCATTAAACCTTATCTGAAGCCAAAGTTATATGTTATGGTTTATTGCCTCAAGTACCAATTAATAAAGAATTAAAGAAATGAAAAACCAGTGATTCATACCTTTGCTGGGAGAATACTCATACTTCAGCATAATGCAGAAATATTAATAGTCATTTTAGTCATGTACTATTTTATTAGGCACTTAACTCTGTAGGCTTTATCAAAAGATATATGACATTCATTTTTAACAAAATGCTGAGGAGATTTGGAGAACATTTACTCAAAATCTAATAAAGTAGATTTGAGAGATATTTTCAAACAGAAGCCTTAAACACAGGCATCAATTATTAATGAAGCAAAAATGCTTAAGAACAGGGATGTGGGTATAAAGAAGAGTAGAAATATCACTGTGATATCAAGGGCAATTGTATCTGTGAAAGTTGCAACAGAAAACATTGAGTGCTATAGCAGTATACAAGAGCATTAATGTAGTTTGCTCACAAGAGGACTTCTAGCAGGCTTATTTTTATCATCACAGGTATTTCATTAGTTTGACTCAGTCTAGATATTTCTTCTCAGTGTTCAGAGAGATAAATGCTGCACACACTTGTCCCTATAACTGTGTTCAAAATAGGTATTATTTTCAGCAGCAGCATATGCTTCTACCCATATAAGGCTCTGATGCCCTTTAGCATGCTAAACTGAAAATATGGTTGCACCTTCAGATGCCAGAAAGGTTGCAGTCACAGAGTAGTTTCCATTGTCCTTGTTATCTGCCACATTAAGAGCTGGAGAATACCAGTCACTGGGGATTCTGAATGAAAAAGAGGTGGCAAAACTAATGTCCAACCAGAGACAGAAACTTGAAAGTGCAGATTATCTCCTAGGTCAAATAACAATAACAGTGTATGCCTGGCCTCAGTGAAAACAGAATAGATCTGTGTAGAAAAATTAATTCTGAAAACTGAGTCTTCAAGCCTGAGCGTGCATAACCTGACTTCTTAATCTGGTAACAGGACTCTTACACCACTTAAAATGTTTCCAGTCTCTATCTATCCAAAGTGTGAGTTTTCCATCAATGTGCATTAGCTGAGCTTATCATGGTAAAGTCTATCTCCACGATTCCACGTTTTGAGTACCTAATTTACTAACCATTGTTGCCTCTTTCTGATTCTAATCTGTGGAGATACAGTGCTTTGCAAAATATTCTGCACATCTACATGAGAATTCAACTATTTTTGCTTATATCCCACTAGCCATGATCTATGGAGATTTGAGGGATCAGCTCTCAGAAATTTCTTACATTCTTTCCTGGCCTGTTGCGTGCAGGAGTTCTTCTACAAGAAAAATTGCACTAAATACTGACAAAACAAATGGTGCCAATCCAAAGTTCCTTGAACTCAACAGGGGAATTTTCAACCATTTTTAAATTAGGTTCCTGAATTTTATTTAGATGGAGCTCATTGTTCTGTATAGTGTCATTGTTGCACCAAAGAAAGCAAATTTTTAAATAAAACCAATAATGTATTACATAATACAATCTCAGAACACACTTCTGTTGGCAAAATCTCTGAGTATATTGTGAAAGATTATGATTCTTCTTTCCCTGAAACACATAAATTGATTTCTCACTCAGGGTTTGACTTTTTGTCTAAGTATGCTGTAGACAGAATAGGTCTGCAGCAAATCTGGAGTCATCTGTTCAGGTAGGTGCTGATGAACTCTGGCTCATTGATACAGGGATTCAGAATTTTTTATATATATATATATNCACTATATTACAGTGGTTGCTTTGTGTTGCCTGAGGTGGTGAGGTCAGGCACAACTTTTCACCACTAACTTTAACTACCAAATGGAAACCATGCCATCTTCTCATGTGCAGCATCCCAGTGCTTAAAAGCCAAGTGCCACAGACAGCTCTTTCACATAACCAAATACTGGCGTACTGGAGTACAACTTTGCATGCAGAAAGGAGAATGAGAGGGATCACTGATGGATGCATATCTAACCCTGTGTTTATCTGATGAAAAGATTTACAGAACTGAGGACCAGACAAGACAGTTGTTTAACCTCATCTGACCTGTAAAAAAAGACCACTGGAATCCCTACATCAATCCCATACTAAGGCCTAAAATCTCTTGCTGAGCTAGAAAGCATTATTTCAAGGGATAAGAAAACTTGGCTTGGACTCCAAATAGCTCTGTACAGCTGACAGATAACTGCTCCTTGCTGTTAGAAAAGCCCACCCTATTTTCTGTTGTCCAGGTTCAGTTGCCAAAACTTGCTCTGGTGCTTGTTGCTCGATGTCATTCACAGCAGCTTTATAACTAGTAGGTCTAGTTGAGCATAACCTCAACAGCCTCTGCACTCAGTGCCATCAGTGTTCTAAATATTTGGGGTAATAACTGGAATAAACTGCAATAAGACTTCAATTTTCAGCAATTCCTGCATGCTGGAATTCACATCTTGACATGGAGAGGGAGTGGTTCCATGTCTGCTTTCCTGAGAAGGAAAAGGCATAGAGATATGATTTACTTTTTCAGGCACTGGGTACTGTCAGTTCCTTAAGAAAATGTTTTGGTTTTTTTATGAAATTAGAAACTTTTACTGGTCTCTTGTGGATTGTGTTTTCATAGATTCCAAAGAATAGGAAACAAAAGTGTCTTTGAATGGAGAAACTAATTGGTATAAATTAACCTCTGAAATATGTTTAAATATTTTTCTTTTAATATATACAATAAAGGATAATTTAAAAGGTATAGCATGGTGCCTGCCACTTGTCTCCTCCAGAGGAGGAAAACACATAGTAGCATATGCCAAGCCTTATTCTCTTCCAAATGCTAACATGACTGGATGTCAAATCAAATCTCTCAGAGAAACAGAAATGCAGCTGCAGGTATTTCGTTTCTCAAAACCCTTATGTTACTGATCTATCTGTTTCTGTGTTTAATTTATTTCCTCAAAATAATTAAATTTTTAACCCAAGATATAATATGGGAATATTCCTTGTGTAGACATTTTCTAATCCTTTTATTATAGCATTTGAATATTTTGCCAAAAGTGTCTTTGTGGGGAAAAAAAAAAGGTAGAAAAAATAAATGCATCTGATACTTGATATTTTTAAACATGTCTCATTTTTCTGTCTATATAAACATGCATTCTCAAGGAAGGGGGAAAAAAAAGAATATTTTTATAACCTGGTAAAAAAAAAAAAGGAGAATATTGTTATAACCTGGTCTTTGCAACAGATCTTATTTCTTTCCATTTTCTGATTGTGTGCCATTTGGCATTCTGTAGTCTAATTTGAAGGAAAATGTTTTGTTGTTTATTTTCCTTCTCTTCGGCTTCTAGTTACTGAAGTCCTAGGTTTTATTCTATGTTTGTTTTCAGAAACCTATCCAATAAATACTTTTTCCCTGTAAAAAGGAATGTATTCTATCTGATTTAAAAACCACATACTTGTGAAGCTGAAACCATTGAATCCAGATCCATTAAATCCCAAGGGAGGAGCTAGAAAGTGCTATATGATTTCAGAGTTCTCTGAAGACAAAGACGTTCCTGACTAACAATTCAAATTTGGATATTTAACACCAAGCATGTACAGCACAACAACAGGATTTTTGTTATTGTTCCTAATTTGTGTATAATTCCCTGCACATTCAAAGGATTACACACTGTTTATGCATCATGAAATCTCACTGAGTCCTGTTTCCTTAGAGTACTTACTCCTGCTGCTAAAAGGAAAATAGTTTCAACAATCCTCTTTTGGTGCCAAAGCTGCTGCTACTGAATGAACACATCCTGCCTGCAATACTGTGATTGATCCCTGAGACCCCTGTATCCAACAGGAGTTCAAAAGAATTCTGCTGTAGGAAGGACTAAAATTGGTATTCCTTTAAGATTTACTGGCAAACTAAAGCTCCTTCATGTAACACAGATACTGCCCTGCCTTTAAGCTCAACAGCACACCAAAGTGACACTTTGTCAAGTTCAAACTTTGAATGGCCTTGACAGCACACTGCACCTTAAGACTGGCATTTCCTAGCTCAGAATTGTCCTTAGCTCATGAGCAATAGCCAGTGTCACTGAACTTAGCCATAGCTTGCAGCTCCGCTCTGAAGCAGGACCCGTATACTTGGGACACATTCAAAATAATAAATTCTAAATAATCTAGCACACAGTAGCTCTTTGCAGTTACTGTTAAGGCCACCTTTGCAGCTTGTCAAACCCCATTGCCTTTAAAAGCTCAGTTCTGCTACTACAAAGTAAAATTCATACATCCGTATGAATGGGCTTGGTAGGCTAAAAAGATAGGCTTTAATAGACTGCTTTGAAGAGTGGAGAATAGAAACGTTTTCCTGTAACAAAGACCTTTGCAGGTGATATATGAAGGCTAGGATTGCAACCAACCTTAAGAGAAATAGGCTTTCAGACTAGAGAGGCATCATTTTTATAGCTTAGTTCATAAAAGAATCTCATGCTCCACCCACACACACAAATGTTTTCACCTTCTCTTTATAATTGTCTCACCTTCTCTTTTTAATTGTCTCTCTTCTGGAGAGATAAAAGACTACAAAATGCATTATTTTCTATGACGGGCCAAAGTACTTCAAGGCTGCAAAGATTAAATACTGGCAAATTTAAACATATCTGTTACTAAGAACTTTTGACCTTGTATTGGCTATGTTGCTAGTTTTATGCAACAATCTTCTACAGGGTATCATAGATGAAACCTAGTGTTATTCTTCCAGTACAATCAAAGATGATTTTATTTCAAAGAGGCTGCTACATTACTAACTGAACAACCAACACACAATATAGGCATGCATGTATGTTCATATATAATATATTGAACCATAATTAGCACAAAGACAGACCTCACCAGCATATTGGTCAGTTCTAGCCAAATTCTCTTTGGTGAATTTTGAACCTTCAGGAGCCCAAGTAGATTGCAGAGATTAATAGTTGCATGAATTTTGCCCCACAGAGAACATTTCATTGTCAAGCAGAAGGCCAGTTTTGGGAGGTTCAGGCCAGAGGCAATTTACAGCAGAAATGGAAAACTGCTAAGGAAAGTGTCATCTTTTTACTCATAAAAGGTAAACCATGATGCCTATCCTTCCCTGACTGCACTCCAGGCAATACCACAAAGCTCACTGCTTTCTTCCATTGTTTACTGTGTAGCCACAGATGTTCTTGTCCCATGTTCCATGAAACTTGAATGCAATAATGTTATATTATGTTCTCATTACACAGATGAAAGCTGAAAATCATAATGTCCCTTGAGATACATATTTACGTAGTTTCTAATTAAACAGTATATGTTACTAAACAAATTCTTTTTACAACTCTGTTACTTTTTTAAAAAAAAACCTTTCAGATTCATAAATGATTTCTTTTCAAGTTCTTTCACACCACTATTGAATGGTTTTGTTAGACTGATTGATCATTAGTGAATTTTACTGAGAATTAATCACTGTCCCTTTTGGGGAAGTGTTTTCATCCAGTCACTAATTCTCGGCAAGACATGCTGGGCCAAGGTCATTAATATCTTAGGATTAATAATAGTAGAGAAAAAAAGGCGGTCTAATTTCTGTATGTCATGCCACCATCATGCTGAATATTTCTATTCATTTAGGGAAAGAGACAAAATTTGTCTTTATTCTGGTTGAAGCTACCCCTACTTTGGAGACTGCTAAAATAACCCATCAGAAATTATTTATAATAATAAATACTCTCTTCATTTATTAGAAAAAAAAAAGTAATAAAAAGGGGGGTCAGAAGCATTAGATTCACTTTTCCACGGGAAATATTAAGGCACAGAGAAGAACTATTTAAGGCATAACATACAAAGGCAATAATGGCACACCTGGGAGTAACTGGGAAGCTTCAGAATTTATCTACTAGCTATGCAAGTCCTGTGTACTAAGATTAGGGAACTCTAGGCCAAAGCTTTTAATCTGTTTGTCATTTTCTATGGGATATTTAATATTGTGTTATTCATGTAATTTCTGCCTCAAAATTCTGTAAAGTAATCTTAAATCTGTGAAATAGCCAAAAGAACAGATGTTCATGTTTTGGCCAAAACTCAAAGAGCTAAGGGTTCTGACTTCCTCCTAAACAAGAATCTGATGTCTTAAGAGTCTCTCTCAGGATGTCAGAAAAGGAAATTCAAATCTCCTCACAAGTGAATTTGGACATGGATTTCATATTTCTGAATGGAATACCTAAACCAAGAGGCTGTTGAAAGAAGGTTTCTTCCTTTCTCAGAGCTATTCATGTAGCAGAAGCCTCTCCATTATTCATTGGCCCTATTAAAATAAAAATAATAACAACAGACTGGCAAATCTGGTATTCATGCCCTGGTTCCAAACTTTGCATTTGTGATTATGTATAAAAACCAGACATGGTCAGAGACAAAAGGCAGAAAGAATAACTCACTACTTTCTCCTAAGTTGCTTCCATAGCATTCAGTCTCAGTTATAATGAGTCAAATACCTTGACGTCAGGTCTTTGGTAAAAAAACAATAAATAAATAAATAACAATTGGGTTCTCTGAATCCATTGTGCAACTGCTGCCTGTGTCAAGGCTTTGTTTTGAACTTTATTTTAAAAAATAGAGTTTTAAAATCAAGACTCTAGGCAAAAGATTGTTTTCACATTCCTATAACAATTTCTTCAGAGATCCAATTTTCTTCATCAAGATTACTTTAAACAAAAACTGGGTGTTTGTGTAGGATATCTTGCTTCTCTGATGACTTCTAAGCTTAGACTTTATAAATAGCAGCAACAGTTTACTATTTGCAACTTGTTGCCCCAACCATGTTGAAAATGTCTGCGCGCAGGTACAGTAGAACTCCGCAAAAGGAGTAGTCCCTTGCTGAATGTGAAGCATAAGGAGTCAGATAATACACAAAATGGTATATTGTGGCAACATAAAGGTGATGCTGAAGAAGATTTATTTTTCCACTCTATCATATAGGTTATAGAGTATTTTATTGCACATCATAAAACAGTGTTCCAGCAAAAGGCAGTTACCCCACTCTTCAAGACTGGTATAAAAGACTTTAGTTCAGCTCCATCTTCATAAATTGCTTTAGCATCATGAAAGCCCTGTACATCAACCCAGTAAAAATACCTTTGGTGCTGCAAACCTGAGGAGGAAAAAAGTTGAAAAATAATAGATCACTTTTTAAAATAATATCTGTGTGCTTCTGATTTCAAAAGAAGCTGCAGACTAATTGTGAAGTGATCAGGGACAGATGTTCTTCAGGCACTTCATAATTGGAGCTCGGAAAGAGTCCCCAGGTAAGAAAAAGCCCAGAGATGCTGAACGGGTCACAAGAACCACGCATTATCTCTCAAAGCTTGACTTGCACTTACAGGTCTGGAAGGATCCCTGCCCTGCAAAGTGCTGCGCTCCTGCTTTCCCTTCCCAGTTCCCATCTTGGAAGGAGGTTGACAAATTCTGTTTTGGAACGGGCCAATTTCGGAATAGCTGACCCCGTCCGTCCGCCCTTTCCGCGGGCAGCAGGAGCTTTAGATGGGAACCGCCGCAGCGGAATTGTGCACGACCCTCGGGAGATGCCGGCGCACCGACGGTGCAGTTTGCTCAAAGGCCCCAGGAAGGCAGCGGTGCCCCGGGCCGGGCGGCCAGACACCAAACGTCGGAGCAGGGCAGAGTAGAGCAGCTTTCCCTCGAGCCCTGGTCCGCGCTCCCGCCGCTCCGCACGGCCCCTCTCGCCCCGGGCCCGGCCTGGCAGCCCGCGGTACCCCGGGGCCGCCCGTGCTCCGGCCCGCCGGGGCAGCGCTCGGACACCGCTCGGACACCGCTTGGACATCGCTGGGACACCGCTTGGACACCGCTTGGACACCGCTCGGACATCGCTGGGACACCCCTCGGACATCGCTGGGACACCGCTCGGACACTGCTTGGACACCGCTCGGACATAGTTCGGACACCGCTCGGACATCGCTCGGACACACACCGCTCGGACACACACGGCTCGGCCCCGGCTCGGCCATGCTGCCATCGCGCGGGCGAGGCCGGCACTGCCGCCCCCGTGCCCGGCCCCGCTGTCCCAGCGCCCCCGCCCCGCTCCCGGCCGGCGCTGGCACAGCTGGCGTGTGCGCTCCGAGCGCTGAAACCAGACCCCGATTAAAGATTAATAACCCTCGGCAGCGCACGAGGTTGTTGCAGTCAGATATTGTTCATTTTATCCGTGTGTGTTCCCAAATGCCTCCACGATGCTGTCCCCTCTGGGGAGCCGGCAGCAGCGCAGGGCACGGGGCCACCACCAGCCCCCGGGCTGCCAGCAGCTGCTCAGAGCACTCAGAGCCGGGTGCTGAGTCTGAGCAGAAAAAGAGGTTTCGGATCTTGGTTTTAGGTAGGCTCGTTTCTAACTGGAACCTGAAGGCCCTTGTGCCAGAGGGCAGACTCGTGTAGGTTTAATGTGTGATAAGCTGGAACCAGGATACCTAACTAGGCTGGCTGGGACCACTGGGTAAGGCATTGAAGTGTGACTATCATTATAAATGAACTATGGGGAGTGATCTTCACGATGAGGCAGTGCTTGTTTTAATTTGGATTACTAAATAATTTTCTAATCCTCTCCTAAGAGGTGGACGTCTGTAATTTGTGTAATCCACTGCAGTTTTTCTGTGGGTATGGGCAGAATGTTCATCCATGTGTGCATTTATAAGCAGAGAATAAGAAAGGACTCCCATCAGAATTCTTTATGCCACATATACCAAATCAGGGTACATCAGTTTGTGGTAACTCCTCACTTCAAGCAAGATGAGAAATGTACTTGAACGAGGGAGATGAAATCTTCTTTCCATTTTTGCCCCTCCCATATCAAAACACAGTTTCAAGCTTCACCAGGACTAATGACCAGTTTTGCCACTTGCTATTAAGTTATTTCCTTTTGTCATTACTTGCTTTCCCCATCTGCTAAACAGACTAATGAAATGTACCTCATTTGTCAACGGCTCTTAGTGTTACTTCAATAATTGTAAAAAATATGGGTAGGACATGATCTCAGTCATAACATCTAACTGGAATGCAATCTGACCTCACCAAGTTCAAAGCAAGCTCTAATTGAATGAAGGGTGAAGGCGGTGTCGAGCCTGTGCCAAACAGCTAATGCAATTAGTTGTTCCTTGTTTAATGTTTTGAAAAGAAAAACCACTTCCATTGCTCAGGGTTTTTCAAACACAAGGAAAATAATATTGGGAGAAAAAAAAGAATTTTCAAAATATTCAAGCTTGCTTTTGCACTCAGAAACAATATAGAAAACTGCTGAAGGCAATTAAAATCATCCTTGATTTCTATATTTTTCCTGGTACAAATGCAGTTCTGCATTTGTCCATGTTGAATTACTATTACAGCAAGTATAGTTCCAAGAAAAAAATGAACCCCAGTGATAAATATTTTCGGATCAAATTTCCATGTTACAGATCATTGTGAAATAGTTCAGTGGGTCACATTTGCAAAAAAATGTAGCACAGGTAGCTGTCTAACCTTCCTGTGCCTTAAATGATTTGCCAGTAAGCCTCTAACAGTGTCTACTTTACCCTCTCTCTTTCATTTTTTCAAACCAAATATATTTATTGAAAGGCTGGGAGAGAACAGCCAAGTGTGAAGCTCTAGTCTTGCATTGAGTTAGTTGAACCACTTCAACAAGCAAAACAAAATCTCCCTTTATCCATCCCCACATAATACTCAGCCAATCTTTAACAGAAGCCATTTAAAAATCCACTAGGCTCTGATAACCTTAATTCTGCAGGTCAGAGCCTGTGATTGTCTAAACACACTCCTGACTGGTCTCCTCAATGCAATTCCAGCTACACGGCCCAGCATTGAGTCTGAGCCCAGTAGTTTTATTCACTCCATCAGGAAACAAAACCAAGCATACTTCAGCATGAAAAATGAATCAAAACAGCCTCAGATTTTCCATATCAACAATGTCTATACAAAAAGCCCAGAAAACAGTGATTTTACTCCTTATGTTATATTTCATAGGGGGAAAAATATCAGATGTTGAATAATGGCAGGGGGAAAAAAGCCACCAAGAAATAAAAGCAGGAACTACAAAAGGATAATATGCCAAGACAAATATGTTGAATTCACTGGAAACATAAATAACCTCTCTGTATCATCTCTCAAGCCTGCCCAGCTAAAAATGAAGTCCATTGTCACCCCTTTTCTAGCACCGTAGTGTAATTGTACCCTCCTGAATGGTCAGCATGTGGGATGTTCCACAATATTCCATCGATTGCACGGTATAACCAGAAGAGGCTGACTTTGGGAGACACTGCAAATACCAACAGCCGCTAGAGGAGATTAACTCAGGGAAATACTGTCAAGGATTCAAGATTTTTTTTTTTTAATGTCTCCTAATCTGAGGGAACAAAACACAAATCCCCCATAAAGATTTTGCTGGCCCAAGTAATAGCGTCTCTTTACCTTTCAGAGAGCAACAGCATTTATGTTTTGGGTTCTTGTACCTGATGATGATATTATAGAAGAGAAACAATTTTTAAGTCCTTTCTTTGAACTAGTATCCTGTAAGCCTAAACTATTCAGTTCTGGATTTGCGGGTGAGTGAGGGGGGAGGAGAGGAGCAGAGGAACCAGGAAAAAAATGGGGTTGCTACTCTGTCCATGGAGGAAACAAAGTGTGGCTTCCTCCTCCTTTTTCAGCAGAGAGGGATTTTTGGAGAGCAGTTCTTTGTGCATTGTGCTGTTGGGCTGATGTCTCCTGCATTACTGTCACTCCAGCCAGTGTAGCAGAACACTGATTTCTGTACAGTGAGCTGAGTAAGGAAAAAAAAAAAACAGTATTCGATAAGACAAAAAAAAGCACCGGTGGAGAAGCCACAGCAAGCTTAGCACCCAGTGGATTTGAACGTGTCCATGTTTGTGTGTGTGTGTTAAGTGAGGGGCAGATATTCCATGGCTTTTCTCTGAAAGCATAAAGAAATCCACCTCTAGAGTAAAGGGAGGATAAGACATAGCCACCAACATAAAAATAAAGGAGGTATTAAAGAGAAACAAACAGTAAACAAATAGCAAATAGCAGAGGAATTAAGAAAATTAACAAGAGGAGGAGAAATGTGAAAGGACTTTGGAACATTTCAGTAGAAAAGAAATAAGACATTTTTTTAAAAACTCATTAAAACAGAGTTGTTTGGCAACGATATATCTGTAAGGAAAGACTTCTGAAATTCAAGACATTTATTTAACCCATTTGGAATGAAGTACTCAAGGCAATTTTTTTTTGCATTTCTTAGGATTAGCAAATCAAGCAACATCAGGAGCATGTACATATTTCTAACCCATATCAGAGACATACAGCTGGTTTTTAATTTAAAAGAGTTCACTGTAAATAACTTCCAAGTTTAGGATTTTGTCACATTACTTTTATCCCTGATGTACGCATACTGGTTTCTATAATACAGAAAAAGAGAACCAAAACCAATTTTTCTCAAGAGTTACAGGGCTTGTCTTTAGGAGACTCAGATTCCCCAAACCCTTCAGTTCATCCTTCTGTATTTGCTTATCAGAGTTAAGAGGGTCCTGCAGCAGAACTCACCCTCAATAACTCAGCACAAGCACTTGTCTCAGTTCAGAAAGAAGCTGCTTCATCTCATGAGGTTGGTTGTAAGGAGAGCTCTCTACCAGGTGTAAGTTCTTAGGACAAAGTGAATTAGTTTGCACCACTTTAAGCTTTTCAATTGGTACAGCAGTGATGTCAGTGCTCCTTGCACCTACAAAATTTACATTCAAAGCAGCAAAACTGTTTTGAAAATGCGTCACAGTGTGAAATTCTTTCCAGGTCTTGTTGCTATTCAAAAACACAAAGTAGGAAAATAGTACGTGAGAATTGGTAAAGCACAAACAAGAAAAAAAAATGTTTCTCTAAATAAGACATTTGTGGTCATGGCAAAAGGAAAAAAAAACAAAAAAACCTATGTATGCAGATCTATATAGATATACTTCCTAACTTTAAGGGTATTAGATGATGTGTTAACAACAGCTGTAGAAGATATGCTTGATACTAGAGGAGCTAGAAGTTAAAAAATGCTTGGTTAGGGCTGCATTCCAAGTCTGTATAACAACATTGGCCATTCAGCCCTGCTGGATTTCTCTTGTGCAACAGTACTCTGAATTCTCTAAAGGGAGCTGTTATAATCCAACTTGCATCCACCAGATTAGTTGCCTAAATGTCTGAGAAAGAGGCAATGATACAAACTGCAGCTTTTTATGCGAGTGAGCTTGTAATAAAGATTAGAGGAGATTCTTACTGCATGTTTTGTTTCCTGCAAAGATGCACACATGTGCCCTAATGGGTTTTTGCAAACTCTTTTCCTCAGTCACTTTGCCAGCCAAGAGGACAAGGGCAACCACATCAATCCCACTTAGCCCCATGCACCCACCTGGCACTGGCCAGTAGGTGCCCAGGAAAGCCGCTTAGAACAGGTTTGATACTTAATCCGAAAGGAGAAGTGTGATCCAGGTTCATCTTGAACCAAAATGTCAGTTTCCATGCATAAAAAAATAAAATAAAATACTTAATGCAAAGAACAAAGCTGTCCAAGTCTTCAGGATACTGACTTATGATGAGTACTTGTTGGAATATCTTCTGGGAAATGGCTCTCCCCTGGAAAGGAGATTCTGGTTGGGATCCCTGACCCGGCAAGACTCAGCAGACTCCAAGTGGAGCTGTTGTGGTTTCCTGGCTGGTTAAGAGGAAGCCACGAAATGTACAAATGCAAGGTTGTCAACACTGTGAAGGATGTCACACCAAAAAAACAACCTGCTGACCGACCAAAAACAAACAGAAAAGAGCTCTGAAAACAGTGAAAATTGAATTGCTAGAAGGTTCCATATTGATATTTTATTACTGATATTTTAAGTCTGAGGGTTCATCTGTTTCCAGTCTTGTCAAGACTCATACAGTAAATGGCGGGGATTTGGAATTTGTTTATATCTCACCACCCAACCATAAAACTTTATCTCCCCTATTGGAGTCATAGTACCAAAGTCTTTCTTCATATATCAGGTTAACCTAATAGGTATGGTGTGTCAACCAGGCTTGACTAGTGAATAAAGTCAGGAGTGATGATCCTTATAAAAATCTCAGCTAAATTGAAAATTCAACTACTTAATTTTAAAGAAAGTCTGCAATTTTTTTCCTTGTTACTAGTCTTAACGACAGTGTTTTGTACTAATTGAAGATGCACCTTTATTTATTCTTTATTTTTTTCCCTTTATATTTAGAGATTCCAGTATCTCAAGTGCTTTTTCACCCACAGTGCCAATTGATGTCAGCTAGACCATCAGCTGCTTGACAAACAGACCATATACTTCAGAGTCTGACTGAGGATTTAGGTGTCTAATATTGGAAATGTCAAACATAAGAATATTTTTCAGTGCCCTTGCTGCCAAATCCTGCATCATATGCAAATTCTCAGCAATTTACAGCTCCCATCTTCAAAAACTGGAGCAATTTAGATGTAGAACTGTATGCATTACAGAGGAATAAATAAGTCTGTTAAATGCCAGGGAATCTCTGCTTCCCTGACATTCAAACAGCCAGGGATCATAGAAAGAGGAGTAGAGACAAAAGAAACCATCCACACATAGGTAGCATGTCACAGATTATCATATAAATCATGCAACTTTGACTCACCTGTGAGTCATACACAATTAAAAGAAAAAAGGAAATGTGGGTTGTATGGAGAAACCTCAGAAGTTCCATTTCCTGAAAAGATGTCCCTCAAAGTACTTTGGGTTACCCTCTGGATTATAAGTGTTAGCATGTGCCCCAGGTCTTATGCCAGAAGAGAGAAGTGTTACACCAGATCTGAAATCCTTGTGGGGTGGTTGCTGAAACATGCTGCAGGGAAAAGAATTTTGGCAATCAGCAAATTTCTCTGAAAAGGAAAACAGAGATGATCAAGAATGTTAAGACACAACATGGTATAAGACTATGAAGAGAAATAGCTCTCCGGATGACCCAGATTTAATTGAGCTCTACTGAACTTCATAGATTGTTTAAGTCATAGGGCAATAAAATTCCTATTAAAATAAAAATTAATTGATTTTATAGCCATTTCTATTTATCCACTAAACTAATCATCCTTCTCTCAGAATTCTGAGACCTCAGATATTTAGGTGATTGACTTCGTTCTAGCGCATGATTGTGCCATCCTATTGTAATGATTATAGATCAATTCACTATTTCTTATGTTACTTTGGATGGTTTTCTTTGGGTTTTTTGTTATTTTATTGCCATCTGTATCTTCAACAGAGATTGGCCACAGCTGAAGTGGCCTTAGCTCTGTAATGCTTTTATACTAACTGAGATATTGCTCCATTTGCTTAATGTCTAGGTATGTGGCCAACAGCTTGAAATGTAGTTCCGATAATGGGAACCAGTATCCCCCTCAGATCAGCTGGTGGGTGATCTCAGTCTTGTTTCAGACATTCCTGATATAATTATAGCAAATTTGCTAAGAATGAATACATGTCAGTTTAGTTTAATTCAGACATTTTAAGTCCTTAAATCTTGGAATGCATTTTCTCAGCATGCTTTCTCTACCCCATTATCCTGTTAAACTGTTAAAGCCCTTGGCCACTCTTATAGCATAAATCAACATGCCAAAAGGCTATTCAAATCAACTAAACCTATTGTTGAAATTCTGTGTAACCTTTAGAGTGGTGAAGTCCTTTGTTCATGGATTTTTATAAGGAAAAACACATAAATATTAAAATTTCGTGCTCACATAATTTTCCTAGGAGGAGAGAAAAACACTTCACATGCTCTTAAATGTAATTTTATTTATGAAAAACAAAAGAAATTATCTTGACCCAGTAATTACATTGCTTCTATTCAAACAAATTTCTGTGTTTACTGCATTAATCTTTATGCCTTCCAATTAAAAGACTTGGAGTTCTGCTGTTTTGACAATTCTGCTGTGGTTCTCTTTTTTTGTTTTTTTTTAAACTTTGGTATATCTTCCTCTGATTCTGTTGTGGTATTCATAGGTATCCAGCAATATGATTTCTGAGGGGATAACAAAAGATGTTGTCAAGACCTTTAAAAAACTCGAGGTCTAAAAATATTGCTGCTTGACCATTGTACTTCTTTGATATGCACTATGGAAATAAGCTATAAATTTGGCTTCTAGTAGATGCTTCTATTGGGAAAAAAATAGCAACGACTGTTATCTTACAATTTTAAATTAATTTTATTTGGCTTCCTGTCAAAGATATTTTTAATGTGTCTTGGATGTATGGTTTTGAATTAGTTAGAAGAATCTGTGTGGAATCCAAATCAGCTGCAATTTGAGAATACAAAATTAACTAAAAAATATGAGTTTTGAGACAAATAGCCAGACCATGTAGGTGGAGCAGGAAAATAATAGCGCAGATGATATAAAAATAGCTGGTTAAAAAGGTTTTCAGGTCAAAATTTTAACTGACTAACATTACTACAAAACAAAAAACAAACAAACAAACAAAAAACCAAAACCAACCAAACAAAAAAAAGGCTGGTTTTGGAGGAAATTCAATATAAAGCATATAGGATCTCAGAGATGCAAATGCATTGGGCTGTGTTGAAAACCCCATGAGTTTTGGGGGTTTTATGTGAAAACTTTATATTTCCAATAGAAAAATAAATGTGACAACCTCTTTTAAATGTAAATGGTGTGTATCTCACAGAGTACATAAAATCGGAAACACACTACAAAATATGTCTTTCTCTGGAAGACAGAAAGGTTTTGTAAGCTCAAAGTAAAGCTTTACAAATGAAAAAGAAACATGCTTTTTTTCTTCAACCTTTTTCCCTCAGAAAACATGAACTTCATTATCTGTCATCTGACACCAGAAAATGTGATCTGGGAGGTAGCTGGATTACATGCTTGGAATGCTTTAACAAAAATCAAGAATCAACACTATTTTCCCTTTATTTTCACAAAACTTCAAATTTTGCCATCGATAACTCCTTAGTGTGTAGTTATTTTTCATTTTTAAAACATATCATGAAAAGGTTGTCGCAAAATTTAATTTTGAAGTAAAATATTAATAAACAATTAATAAAAAAGCCATTTTCTTTGAAATTTTTTTTTGTAACAAAGGGAAAGAAATATTTTGAAGCACAGTCTAGTTGCATTTTACTTGTTGGAAGAAGTAAATCTCAGTGGAAACTAAGAAAGTATGACAGTTCCAACCTGCAAGTTCTAATCCAGCGTTTTGAATACTAGCAATTGTCTGATGAGAAAGAACTGCACAGAAAATATGAATGGCTATTTATGCTTACAATAAATGAGGAAACACTCTATGAGCTTACAGATCCTTTTCTTTTCCTGCCCATCTCCTTGTCTCTACAGAAAAGCCCTAATCATCTCTGCAACCACCACATGCACTCCACAACCTCACTTTTTGAAGCTTCTACTGGGAGCGTCCCTGTCACTCCCTCATTTTATATTTCCAGGGAAAAAAACAAAAAACAAAACAAAAAACAGCCAGAAGATTTTGTGGGCTGACTTTCTGTTATATGGAAGAAAATGCTTATTTCTAAGACAAAATCTTGTGAGGTCTTTGAAAGCATTTCACTGCAGAGTGCTGTCAGCTTTTCAAAACCAAGAAAGGAAGATAAGCTGACATTGGATGGCTTTAGGTTGGTATAGCATCCTCAAGAGGGATAAGCTAGAGAAGTATTGCTGTAGTCTGTTTTCTGAGCACTAGAAGAATGGCTGGACTGGAACAAGAGGTGTGGAAGCTGGGCTTTATTCAGGAAAGGACTAGACTGCGTGGCTCAGGCTACAGATATCAGTAAGTTAGCAAAATTGTCAAGCAGGAGAGATATCAGCCAAGAGTTTTTTCACACACTGTAGGGCAGAGAGTGCTCTAAAGTATATTGCCACTATTAAGCACAAGAGTTACTCCATTGGAAGCAGTATTGAGTTCTTGATGAGGAATGTGTATGTACAGGTGGTAATAATCTCTGTTTTGCCAAGGTTATTGATAGTCCTGTGTCAGCCTTAAGCCCATTTGCCTATGATCCATGCTCATGGAATAAGTAGTTAATAACATGGACTAAACCTGTGTGGGAGGAAGCTGCAAATCACTGTACTCTTGAAATCACATGTACAATTTATGGTTTATAAATATCTCTTCAAAGGTGCATACAACCCATGGAAACCCATGGGTTCCTATGGCTGTTCTTAACTGACCTGTGGGAAGAATTAAAACTTGCAGTGTATGAGCAATAGTCAGAATGCCTGGCAGCGTGAGATCCAGCATGTACTTGCTCCACAGTTTACTTGTTACCAAGTTTAATTCTCCATCACTGTGGATGGAGAATTAAACTTGGTAACACAGGATCTAAATTCGGGTTAGTAAAGAGCAAACATCCTCCATGTGCAAACCAACAGACAAGCAAAATGGAGGTCATTAGCCACCTGCTTCCTACCTTTGCAGTGACTGTACTAAAAATATGGATGTTCTTTGAAAAGCAGTTATAGTGGCTAAGCCAGTGGGGCAGGCAAACAATGGTTCTGTTATAATACTGGATTGGTTGAGAAGAAGACAAAAATAGAAAAAAAATTTACTAATTAAAAAATTAAAGATACTCAGTTTTTGCTATCATGGAGCACATTTACTTCATGCTATCAGTGTAGAATCTTTCAGATAATGCATTATTTTGATTTCCAATATACAATTCTAAGTCTGTTTCATTTTCCCATTAACTTTTAATAAGCTGTTGATTCCTAGCACTGCACATATCCTGAACACCCATGTACCAGGTGGAGAGAGAAAAAGCTGCATCAGTTGTGTCTGTTTCCTGAAAAAAAATATCTGAAATGGCCTTGCTCTTTTTTTGGAATATCCCTGCAATACCAAACAGCTGAGTAGTGGTATCACAGGTTCTTTGGTGGCCTTTCATGAATCCTGCCCTTCTTGGGAGCAGTGGGGTGGATCCTCTTCTGGGGATGCTCTGTCCTAACAGAAGGAAAAAGCAGTTTCTTCATAGAAGAAAAATATTTTCTAAAGCAGAGCATATATAGGTGCTTTCTAGTTTCTATTTGACTAAAGAACAGTAATTCTTCTGAGTATTTAAACTAGTATATTGGATGAAATTTCTACAGTCCTCTTCTCCTGTCATGTTTGTGCTAGCAAGTCTTGTTTTTTTGCATCCACACTAGTGTGATCAAACAGTCTGGGGATTTTGAAGTTCTCACTTCAGTTTATATTCTCAATAAGTCAACCTGTTGTTTCATTTTTAATTCCTTATGCAAAATTAGTGATAATAATAAAACTCTTCTGTCTCATAACATGAATTTATGTTTTTAATACTTCACTAAATAAGAGAATATTCCACTATAGAAACCTGAAATTTTGAATTATAACTTCATTTTTATAATGCAAATATCGTTTCATTTAGTACTGCAACTCCAGTAAGTCCTTAAGATCTAAAGGGGTATTTTAATGTTTAAAAAATGAAGACTGATTCTATGGGATTTCAAAAGTTTCCCCTAAATGAGGGATAATTATGAACAGAGAGCAATGCTACCAGGATGGATTAATAGGCTAAAATTTCTAATGGTCAGAAACCTTGTGCCAAAATATTTAAATAAACAAACCCTTTTTCCAGATTTAAATCAGCAGAGGCACGCTGGAAGTTTATCATATCAAAAAGGCAGGTGGGAACCACTCTAGCATATGAACTTCTATCTTTGGTAAAAGGAATCCTTCCTGCTTCCCCATGTACCTTCATTGGAACCCTAAGCAGCTAATAGATATTGTTAAACAGGTTTCCATACATATATATGCATGTGCCTTGTCTGGACACAGTAAGATCCTTCTCAGCTACTGGCTATACAGCAGAACTGCATATTTAAGAGAAGAGTAATCTGCTCAAATGACATGCTCTTCTGTTTGTCCACAAACCACTAAATTGAATTCAATTAGCACTATATCTTCTACAAAAACCTGAGATTGAGTTCAGGTTTGCAGGTTCAATTTGGGCAGTCAGAAGTGCTTCATTCAGCTGAGAAGTTAAAGATGCAAGAGTTGTGGAGAAGGTAGCAGCACATAGAATCTACCCTACATCATTCCAACATACCTTAAAAAGAGTAGTATTTTCATTTCTATGAAGATACTAATCTGTATCTCTGTTTCCACATTTTAAGACAACTTTAATCTGTCCTAAATGCAAACAGTTATCACAGGGTGTCTCATGCACCCTGATCCCCAGCTTCATGTATAGGAATAGCAGGGATTGCTCTGTTTTCAGTGGCATTCTGGGGATTTTGCTGCAAAGAAATTTAACTGGGCTTTGATGCACCTAGTCAATAATTTTCCTCAACCTAAATAGATGTATTTTGATGCAGCTCTTATTTTACCAAAAACGGCGCTCATCTCAGCTATCTAAAATGTTAGTTGTCACAGTTAGCCTTGCACATTGGAGTTTTGACTGCTTGACATTTTGTCTATTAATACAGTAAGTAACAGAGCAAATTCTTTTCATGATAAATTGAAGATGAAGGAAAAATAAGAGTAGAAAAAAGTAGGCTCACCAAGAAATTTCTGCATGGCAGCAGTTCAGTTTCCATTGGCAGTTGTAGAAAATGTTCCTCTGTTTGAATTTTCCTTCAGCCTACCAGACTTAGTTTTCCAAACTTCTTCAGGGAATCATGGTACACTCCTTATTTTCTTATATTTGATAAATTGGATTTTGAAGTCACCACTACATCCTCATATTTCTAGCATAAGATTTAAGTCCTTTGAAGAAATACTAATTACTAAGTAATCTGTGTTTTTTCCTAAATAATCACAGAAAATATGTTCATGAGGAATTTGGAGATTATAAACATGAAGTGTAGACAGTGAAAAGGTCTCCATATAGCCACACTTCATTCAGCTACAGTTCAAGTTCCCGTCCTTCACCCTTGTCTGTTCTTAGGTGTATTCAGAGATCAAGACCATGTTCCAGATGCCCTAGTTTTGAAGCTCCACTGGGCCTGTGCTGTCCCACAATATCACTGCTGAGAGGTGTTGAAGCCAATTGCAGAATCCTTTTGCTCTAGAGACAGGTACAGACACCACAGAGAGGGTTTTTCCTAAAGTGAGGGGTGGTGTAGTCTGCCTGAGAAGAATCCGACAGCGAGGGGAGAGGGGTGGAAGGAAGCTTTGCTCTCAGCATCACCGTGTCTTTCTGACTCTTCACAAGCACAGTATCATTTTAAAGCTGTTGTTATCTTCTAAAGGTTAGGGAAGATTTGAGGATTACCTCACGAAAGAATAAGGTGTGGAACAAAGTATTGTAGCACTTTTCACAAGCCAGACCTTTTTGACAACACATCCTTCACTGAAAGGGTGATATTTTTTTTCAATCTTTCTAGATCTCTTCTGGATTGTAATGAAATATTTTAACACTAAAATTGGGTCGTTAAAATTTGTATTTATTTAAAAATAAATAGGCTGTGGCTTCCAAAAAATAATTTTCTCCAATCTGTTTTGGTTTTTTCTTCCTGTTTTTCTCAATACTTGAAAATTTGGGGTGAGGAATACCTGTGGTAGCACAGCTGATGTTTTTCACAAAGACATACTTTAAATCTGATTCCACTTTTGTTTTATCTATTCCATACAGTATACCAGCTTCCCATGTCCAGAAAAAAATCGACTCCGAATAAACTGTCATGTTCACAATTTTTTCACACCATATTTATAGTTAAACTATGCTTTGCATTTTGATGAAATTCTGGATGATTTACTAGACATGAATTCCCTCACAGTCCTTTTTTACACTGACTGCCAGACCATACTTCTAAATGAGTTTTATGTTCCTAAGGAGAGGATTTAAACATGCCACATCTCTATTATGCATGTTCTTTTAACTCTAAATCACTCTGGTCTCAATTTGAGACAGGCAGTCTGCCTGAAAGAAGATTAAAAAAAGATATTATTAGAGATAAAAATTGCTGTCTTGTGTGCTCCAGCAAAAGAGAAGTAAACTCTTGTGACTGCCAGCCAGGGAAAGGACAAACTTCCACCTTAATTTCAGAAATATCTGGCACAAAATATTCACATGAGTGATTACTGGCACTGAATATATAATTATCAGTAATGCTGTAACATGTGGCTATATACAGTATATTCATATACAGTATGCTGCTGCTTACAATTTTATTCTGATCATATTCTCATTTTAAGTACTTCCATGCTTTAAAAAAATCAGATGCCACAGCTTTGTAATTGATATTGTTTTTCCACTAACTTTTCACACAATTTACTTTTTTCCTCATTAGAATTTCTCTTTATGAGAACAAATACTTGTACATGTATTTTTCTGCAGCAAGGACCTCAAAACTAGAGAGTATGAAGAAAGAAACTGTTTCCTGCTGATTGTGTAATTTTTCTATAATGCCATTTTCACTCCAGAGTTTTCACTTGGATGGTGGCTCCAAGATGCTTCTCTCAGGCATCTACAGATTCAAAGATCCCAGAACTTCTTCAGGATATAGCCTGGATAATTCAGTATTATTCCTCTGCCCCTCCTTCTTATCTTTTCTAGTTCGATTGGTGTTTATAGGAGCTCTGAATTTCTGCAATCTGCCTTAATGTGCAGAATATAGAACCTATTTGTAATTGAGCATAGAAAATAGAGGCAAATTTGCCTCTGTTGCTTATTACAATTCTTAATGTTAAGCTCAATGCTTTTGAGCAACAATTAATCTCCAGATATGTTCACAGCAGCATACATGATGCCTACATAGCAGGAGCAGGGAGTTTGTAATATCTGACAACATAATGGACTATCAGGTTTAATGAGGGTGATTTATTCTCATTCTTTTTTGACTAGATCCTGTAAAGTCTAGCTCACATAGAATTGTACAATTTTTTTAGAGAGTTCATTTCTGTATGTAAAAGCCTAGCTAAATACTTTAAAAGCAATGTAGTCCTTTTGTAATCATTTCAGTAAGCCACTAAGTTATTGAAAGGCAGAAATTTGAATTTCCATTTGCCAAGTATTGTTTGTTTCTGCAATACTTTTAATGTCATTTAAAACAATCGTAAGCTGATGAGCTGTTAGGCTTATACAGCGATTTTACAATACTCAGAATTTATCCTTAACAAAAGCATACAGAAAATGGTTCACTAGAGCATGACATAACCTTTGAACAGTTATTATTTTCTGCATATTTATGATGATTTTCATTTTTATAAAAATGTAGAGAAATTTAAAATAACTTGGTACACAAATAACTTCTTTGAAAAAATTATGGCTTGCTTTCCAAAGGTCTACTTAAACTTGTTCCAGGGTACCAGCTGACACTACATTTTTTTTAATGTTGTTTCTTTCATGATCTGAATTTTTGGCATAGGTGTCTAAAATCAAGGCTAATTCTTACATTCCTGACTCTGTAAGTAAAAAATATATGTATGTTTTATACTCTATGTGTATGTATATTTCTAGTATATGGACAGGTGTATATGTATATATCTATACATGAGACAGACACGTGTTTTAAATTGAAAAATAACTTCTCTGTCCTCATATCACATTGCTAAAATCTATACAGGAGAACCTTCTTAGTGAGAAATTGGTCCATTTCTGTGTATGACCAGTTTTAGTCCAATTTTTCGAGACATGCAGCAACAACAAATTAGAATTTGGTTTCTAATCTTTTCAGAGATCTTAACTGGCATTGCACAGATCAGTTGATTAGTTAGGGGCTTTTTAATGTAGAAATCTGAGACTCAACTCTCTAATTTTGTTATTCTTATGGTGTTTGGGCCTTTGTTCAGTCCAGCTTACATATTCCTTTGGAGGCATTGCTAGATTTTATTACCGCTGCAGACAGTCTTGCCACTATTTTCTAGCTGTGAAATCAATGGTACATAAAAGCATATTTAACTTCAGCTTGTTTTTCTAACATTTCCCAGCAGCTATATGTTAACTAGACCTCATTTTGAGGCAATTTGTTGCATTATATGCATATGAAATATTTGGACTAATATAGCTAAGCCTTCAGATCTACTTCCTTATTCTTTCCAGACAAATTATTCCATTTTTTCTAAATCTGAGGTTACTTTGCATATTGTCTGTGTGGCTTCATTTCCAGCAGCATTGTGAGTCAGCAGGCTCTGAGGTATTAGAATTTGCCTATAGATTTGAATGTATCATCATTAATGCATACCAACTCACCATGTTTTCCATATATCAAGAATGGTAGAATGCATTCTCTATTTCCTTCATGTTGATTTTTAATCTGAAGCATATAATCAAAAGCATCAGTAGTAATGTGCTGTTCTGATACACTTGGAGCCCATGTGCATTGGGTTGTCAAAGACAAGGCAGGGACCACTTGCTGTGAGGTCTGAGCTTTAGAACAAAGTCTAAGCAGATTGAGAATTCTGCCATTTGTATCATACCGAATGAGTTTATACACACTGTACAGTACCCCAGTCTTAAACTGCTAAGAATCATACATATTGAATTATCTGCCAAAACTGCAAGCTGAAGGGACACTGAAATCCAGAAAATCCAATGTTTAAGTAGTTAATTTTGGGTCTTTAATATAATCTTGCTTCTATTATCCTGTGTTATTTAAACGAGTAAATTGCACAGAAGGTCATAAAGTATTTTCAGTTGGAACACTAATTTAATAATATTTCTTAAAGTGAGAAAATTTTCATAAATTCTCTTCTTGTGATTCAGAAATGTGACTATTTTCTTACTTTTTTAACAAAATGTTTTCATGGACATATTCATGAAGAAAGTCTGATGTTAACATACTTTAAACTTTGGTGTATGAAGATGAAAAAGAAATGATCCCAAATTATGAAACAATTTTCAGTAACAGGTGGGAGAAAATGAGAAATACTAATATTATGAATACATTAATATCTTCAAAATGCTACCTAAGAAAGGATATTACAGTTATTTTTCCAGTTCATTCAAAACAACATAGGAATAGAAAAAATCCACAAGTACATAAGGCTTCTTTCTGCTTGACAATCTCTCGCTTTTGGCTTCACTTCCTTGCCACTACTCTCAGCATTTTAAGGAACATTAACGAAAACTTCTGAATAATACATGCTACTGTCTATTTGTCCTCAAATTCACTGAGTGATGAAATGCCTCATCATTAGGTCATCCAGTAAAGCTGATTTTCATTCTAGGCTGCTTCTGTTACCTTCTGCTTTAAGCACCACAGTCACAACTAATGTAACTGTAGAAAAGTGTATTTTTTTACAAGAAATTAAAAAAGCAACAAGAAAATTAGCCTTTCAAAGGTACCTAACTAACACTTTAAATCACTCAAGAATTTTCTGATGAGAAGATAACATTCAGAGAAAGCTATAACCATTAGGATCCCTTTGAAAACCATCAAAATTAATGAGATATTTGTTATTAGCAAAAATAAAACCCAAAACCTGGAACCAGAAAAAAAATCCCGTTTACCTGTACAGTAGATAAACTAATCCCTTTCAGTGAAGCTTCATTAAAATATCCTTGAAAGAGGTAAGTATGGTTGGTTATAGATGTTGACCATTTTTCTTCCCAAAATCAAAAAGTAAGTGTACTGGAAAATGTCCCATGACATCTTCTACTTTTTTTCTTTTTTTTTTAATATATTGATTCTTTGCTGCCTATTCAAAGACAGCAAATACTTTATTTAAACTATCTGTGATTCAGAAAATTAGAAATATTATTTCTGTTCAAAATCACAAGCTGGACATTCTTGCAGTGATATTATTTAAAGAGTGAAATGCCTATTTCCAAATAATGGCTGCTAGGGTTTGTCATCTGAGACTGATATATGTTGCTTTCTTGAAATAGAGTACTCCTTCATTAAATGTCAGGCAGTTATCTAAGTACCTCCTTTTGAAGAAGTGAGCTGAGTATTCTGAATGTTTATCATAAACTTTTGAGAAAAGAACATTTAATAGTCGTGTTGAGCCAGCAACTCATCTTTTACAGGTATTTGAGATTTTTCTTCAGCTGCAACTACTTACAGAATAAGTTTTTTTCACTGTAAATCATATTTAGAGTAAACAAAATAGCAAATATTTTGTAGCCAGTTGCCTAAAAGCTGTGATTGATGACATGAAAATAATTTTTTCTTATTTCACAGAAGAGGTACTAGAAGATGATATCAAGAACCTGAACTGTGGAGGTGTCAATGGGACAGTGTGACCCTTTTAACAATTTTGGAAGAAGCATTTGAAAAGATTAGGTGTTTATAGAGAAACACCTCTTTTATGTCAATGTTGACATAGCCTTTCTTGTACTGTCAGGGAGACACTGTATCCTTCGTCACTTGATAGTTCATTGCAGTAAAAAGATGGAACATGAATTCGTTCGTTGAGAGAGAGTATGTTGAGTTGTGCTGGTAGCTAGAGAGATTTTTATGGTGTACTGAAATACGGTAGAATGATCACTTATATAGACAAAAGTTACTTTTCAGGAGTCATTTCCCATAGGTGTTGGTGCACTTGTTCCCATTTGTACTGAGCAGAGTGAGCACTCAGTTCAAAGGACAAGAGTTAAAATAAGTTCTTTTGGGGTTTTTCCACTTTGCTGCCTGAAAGAAAAGACTTTCACATCCTTCTGAGCTGCCATTCAGCAGCACATAAAGAATATTACAGCTTGTGCTAAATGTCAATTAGAGATAATTACAACCTCAGTGACTTGTCTTGCCACTAAAACACTTAGCTGACTTTATTTCGTCCTTACAACATGGAGACTGTGAGCACAATTCTGGTCTCAGTGACACTGTGGTAAATCAGGAGACACTGCAGTGAAGCCAGCAAAATAGCAACCTCATAAATATGATGTAAGGTAGCAAAGGAGATCAGATGCTTTGCCTATACGTTGGTTCTGATTTTGCAAAACTTCCAATTTTGTATCCTACTCTTGAGAATTTTCAAATACAATAACTAGGGATGTGTCAGCCAATAGATGTACTGGAATTCCATTGTTCTCCATGCCAGACAATGAGAGAAAACTAATAGGAGACAATCTGTGGAAATACTTGTAATTTCCAAGAATAAGAACTTAATCAAATACCTCTACGTCTGTCATCTGAAGTTGTCCAGGGCTTGAACTTTCAGCAATGCCATAGTGCAGACGTCCTGTTGGTCTGTGGCCCCAGAAGACAGGACTTTCCATAAAAGTAACAACCCAAAATTTCACTTACTTTGAGTCTTCTAGGACAGTAAAAGATTTTAGTACCCAATTCAGTCATCTGTGGTCAAAAATACATCCTAGTTTCATTTTTTATGCTCTGCAGGTCTGTCACAGATTTCTGATTCTCTGTTCTAGTCCTACTACCAATGCCTCACGGTTTCACGTTTTGTATGCAGCAGGCAGTCCTTTCCCCAAATCAGTAAGCAACCATATTGGCTGCCATTCTTAATTTCAGACAGTTCATTTGCTATTTCCCTGCTTGAAAACCAGAGGATAGTTTTTTCCCTCTATAAATGAAACAAGGTGAAATCCCCAGCAGGCTTAGTATAGTTCCTGTGACCAATAACTGCCTGCTGTTATCAGCATGCTTATTATATTAACCACTGCATTTCCTCCCATTTGCATTTCAGACAGGAATAACTTCCTTTACTGGAAGTACAATGCACAGAAAATCATTCTAGATGAGCTGTTTTGTCTTCCTTTGCTATTTACCATATATATTTGTGAAAATTGCCATTGTGTTAATAAAAAATAAATAAAATAAAATTAAGGACATTACCAGATGCATGCAGTCTTTTATACATATTTGCATCTTCCTTCACTAGTGTTTGCTATTATACTGTGCAAACCAGTTAGTAGGGAATTTAATTTACATAGTTGTGTCACATAAGAACGTAGATATTTCTGCCAAATGACTCTGAACATTTTCACGCTTTCACTGACTTTCCTTTTCTGGAAGTCCAAGCACTTGTTAATGAAAAGCCTCACAAGCAGGAGACACCCTAGAGGGCTGCCAAAACTCCATTATGTAACGTTGTCTGGTTTTAGAATTGGTAATAGAGTGGTGCACACCAATTGCTAAAGGCTGCCAACTGGAGATCCTCAGGTCTTGAATCTTTTACATGCCTCTGACTCTGCCTTTCAGCCTCAGTTATGCCATTTTAAGACCTGATTGCCCAGTTTCCTGCCTTCCCGGAGCCTTTATGTGCCCAGATTTCTCTTCCTGTGACCTCATTTCCACACACTGTAGCTGACTTCCAACTGACCTTGATCTGAGTTATGGAAAGCCAGCAACCAGGCATTTAGGAATGTCATTGGTGAGCAATGTTTGAAGCCAGTGGAAATTCCACTATTAACTTTCCTGAGCTCCTGCAACAGTTTATTTGATTAAAAGAGGGGTATAATCTACTTCATATGAATATTATACAGATCAATTAATGCTGTAGGCACTTAGAAGATCAAAGGACTCAGTTATGGCTATCACAGTTACCATTGCCAACTAGCAACAACAAAGCAATTTTAAACTAATTTATAAAACCTTCCTTTGCAAGGTGCTGCAGACAGCCAGTTCAAGTACCCTTCAGACTCACCAGCATAGCTTGCTGCTCAATATTTTCAGCATCAAAGTCACAGCTTAATACTTTAGCCCTCTTGTAGAAGTATTTATATTTATGAGAAGGGTTAAAATGAGAATTTTTTTCAAGGTAATGGCCATTTCTTGATGTTGAATTGGCAACCTGGATAAGTTGTATATGTGACAGGAACATAAAAGAAAATAAAGCCAGGCATGCCTGCTGTTAAAACAGTCTGGCTGTGGTTTTCTCAGTTGAGGCAGCCAGGATTCATATTAAATCTGCATGTTAAGCCCTGGGTTTCTGGTTCTTTTCCTAATTTTGAAAGTGAATCATTCTGTAGCTAAGCTCTCTGCTTTCTGCATTTTTTTTTCAGCTCCATAATTGGTCACATGAACTTGTCTCTGTGGTGGACAGTCAGTATCATTATTTTTATTAATTTCTTTCCTTCCAAAATCTTTTTTCACACCTTTTCACTGAAAATTTCCTCTGCTATATAATATCAATATACAATATGAATTTCAGCTTACATTAATGTGTGAGAAGACATGTCTTTGCCATTGGGTAGGTCTGAACAAAGCATCCCTGGCATAGTGAACAGTGTTTGTCACATTCTATAGCCTCTCAGTTAGTGACATTAACCTTGTTCTAACCATATTTATACCTTTTATTAAAATTACAGAACAAAATGCAGCTGCCTGAACAGGCATGCTGAAGAAAATTACTGAACACCATCCAGGATGAAAACAGACAATAAAGAAAAATAAGTTCAGTCATCTCAAAGAAAGTGGAATCCTTTTCTTTCCAGAATTTAAGTATTCTTATAATTTACAAGTAAATTTCAATGATGTGTAATACTGACTGCCTCCACTTATACCCAAACACGTAAGTTGTCCTAAAAGCAATGGCCAGCTGGTAGGTCAAGTCATGGAAAAAGTGGTAACTGCACAGTTTTCCTACAGAGGAAGGACACACTGGACATGAAGAAAGTCTCTGATTAAATAAAATCATCTGTGGGAGCTTGTCATAGAAACCTTGTAAAGACCCAGCAGTCACTGAGTAGGGAGTGACTGGCCCTGCCCAGGCTGGAATTACAAGAGCTGGTACTTACAATTTCCTCAGTGCTTTTGTTTATTATTTTATTACATCATAAATAATCTCTTTTAACCATGCTCAGATAAACCTAGAACTCTAAAATATGGAACCATTAATTTGGATAAAGAAACAATTCCAATATTAACTTTAAACTGGAACTGAATGTTTTTTCAGAGTCATCACTGCTTAGATGATTTTAAAGTACACTTTGCTTATAATTTATTCCTTCGCCTGCTGGTTTTGGATAACAAGCAAAATACTAAAGTAAAGAATACTTACTTGCCATTTCCAGCTCTCTTAACACCAGAAAGGACGAATAAGGCTGATATTTATATAAGAACTCAGAGAGATCTCAGTATGATGAACAAGCTGCTACAGTAATGATTGCTAACTCTTAAAAACCAAGACAAACAAGTAAAAGAGTTAAGAACCCTCAATAACAAAAGAAACGCTCTCATTAGGGAAGCCATTATAAAATGGCATGTCCAGGATTGTTCAGTTCACAGCTGCACGCTTAAAAAGCTAGTTATTGTTAATTCTCTCCCTGCTTTCCAAGGCTGTCTCAGGTCTCTCTAAACAGGCAGCCCTTCACAGGATGCAAATTAGCAGGTTATAGCTCGTGTCACAGAAACTTCTGTAGCTGAGTACTCCTTCATATCGAACGGCTTTGTTTCTAGATGCTGAAATGAGGCATTGAGAATTAAATTAAGGCTTTACACAGAATGCAATAACAAAGATGAAGATCCAGGAAAAAAAAAAAGCAAGACCAGTATTGTAAACAGTGCAAACACTTCAGATTCAAAATGATTGCCAGAAGTTCTGCAGAACTTTTAATAAGTAGGAGTCTAGCCATCTTGTTAAACCAAAGGTATTAGAAGTATGGTCTCTAACTGAAACAGTTTCTAAAGCCATATAGAGATAACTAGTTTGGGACCATGCAATTGTGGCTCAATCATTGATATATCTTTATATTACCTACTTTGTTCCTTTTACTTTGATATTGGATACCACAAAATAAAACCACAAAAAACCCAAACAAAATCAAACCAAAACAGAAAACAAACAAAAAAACCACCCACCTTTTTATTGATTATGCCTTTCTTTTTGAAGAGTACATTTTCAAACAGCATGGGGGAACCTAACTAGTGCCATTGTAAGCCTAGTTCAGACTTGCAGTGAATTCAAGCAAAGAATTTTCCATTTATATTGCAGTTGGTCTCATTAGGCCAAGCTCACAGAGAGCACATCCCTGTAAATGTAGTCAAGCTGAAAACAATGGCCGTGTTCATACAAGCACAGTTTTAGGAAGGAAGGTGTTCAGGATACAGCACTATTGATAAATTCTGTGGCACAAAATCACCTCAGCAAAAAAGAATCAGGCTGCATATGCTAAAGGTTAAANACATTTTAGAGGCATGGAAATGAAACCAAATAGCTGAATTGACTGACAATAGAAGTGTGAATTTTAACTGATGAAAAGGAGTTTTTTCTTAATATTTTTTCTTCATGATAGGCAGGATCAATAAGTTTTGCTCCACTAGAGGACCAAAATCTGCCGTATTCTTCTTTCCTAGCAATTAACTGAGCCTCCATCTCAGCAGGTCAGGTCTCCATGATTATTGTCACCATGACAAGCAGATCATCTACGTACATTCCAGATGTGTTTGGGGGGAAACCAATGGAACTCTTGCCCTCTTTCTGTCCTATCTGGTAGAAAAGGATGTGAAGGATNTAATTTGATATTGGATACCACAAAAAAAAACCAAAAAAAACCCAAAAAAAAAAAAACAAAAAAAAAAAAAAAAAAAAACAAACTAAATCATAATGTGTAGTTTCAAAACCTTGTAGAACTGGGAAGTATGATCTTCTGTGATTATTCTTAAGGAATTTCTTTTGACTTCTCTGGTAAATTCACAGTACATGCCAACCTGAGCACAAAATATTATTTTAAAATTTGGAGAAAAGATAAGTTTATAAAATAACCACTTTCAAGCATTAAAATCTTGATAACTTGCTGGTCTCAGAGTATCCATCAATGCATCTGTTTAAAAGGGATTTTAATAAATAAATTAATTAATAAATTAATAATAATAATAATAAATAATGCACATTTTAGAGGCATGGAAATGAAACCAAATAGCTGAATTGACTGACAATAGAAGTGTGAATTTTAACTGATGAAAAGGAGTTTTTTCTTAATATTTTTTCTTCATTTTTTTTTTAATATTTTGGTGATTTTTAAAAAATGCTGTGTATGGAAATATTTTCTGTTACTATAATATTTTTAGGACATTAGGAGAAGAGGAGCTCTTCGTTAAGGATACCCTTCTATCTGAAACTCATTTCTTCCTCTCTCAGTTAGGCTACTAAGTGCCTCAATTGTCTGTAGCTGAACTTAACAGTGATGTTGAATGCAGTACAATTTATAAAAAATTAATTTTCTCTTCTGTCTTTAAAATAGTTAAGTAGAACTGACATTTAAGTTATTCATACCAATAGATAATCATGATTTAAGCATCTTATAAGAAGTAAAATGTTGTTTAACCTAAAAGAAGCAATTCTCCAGAAAATTTTCCCTGAAATGTTGGTAATATTTTAGAATTAGTATCTGGAAAAATATTTTCAAACACTGGCTAAATAATTTGAAACATATTAGCCATTTGAAGGAATTCATCATGTATGAACTTTGCTTACAGCATTAACTTGATGCAGATGGTAAAAATCATATTGAATCTGATTGGTGTAAGAACAATGTGGCATTTCGCAGCATACTATGAAATTAAGCTGTGTTTGTCCATGACAACATATGTATTTTAAACTTTTCATGTTTTTATTACCAAGTCTCATCATGTGGGATCTTCTCAGAATTCTATCTCTTAACACCACAGGGACAGGTGGCCAAAAAATGGCATGTTGGAGCCTAGGGAATGAGAGTAGTTAGAAAGATGTTGGGTCAACCGTGCAAATTCTCTGCATTTAAGAAGACTGACCTTAGCAAAGCCTATCAATAATCAAGGACATAGCAGCAATGAAGAAAGAGGGAAATTAGAAGGGTAAAAATGGATTTTCAAGAAAAGAATTAAAGAGTTTTAAAACCAATACCCAGAAGCCATGAAAATACATTTTGAAGATGACTGTAATAGAACCAACAGATCTTCTAAATCCCTACAAAGCGGTGAGGGAAGATAAGAATACTGCTGAGAAGTTAAATGACTTTTTTACATTAGGTTTTACTCAAGAATTTTTGGAAGATTACTATGAAACCTGCTGTTTTCTGATACATAACAATGTGATGCTACCAAAGCCCTATTTGCTGCAAAAAATTTTCTGTAACTTTATGCATAACTACCAAGATATATGAAACCTCACAATTATACCCCCCTAAATTTTTCTGTATTGCATAAAAAGAGAGGAGAAAAAAAATAGTACCTCATATATTTAAGAAATTGCACTAATGATCATGAAGTTTATTGTCTCTTTCAAGAAGTTTTTCTGGGTCATTAACTTACTATCAAAAAAATTTGAACTTTTTCACAATTTCTCTCAAGTACCTTGAGTTTGTCATATTTTAAAAGAGGAGAGAAAAAAAACCTTCATAAGCCAATCACTTGCTATGGTTAATAAAATTTTTAAAACCTCAAGAACATAATTTCTTTAGACGTTCAAAAATTCTGACTCCTCAGCAAAGGATACTAAATATTTCCCTGTCTGTGTGGGAGAAAGCACGATCAAAAAACACCTAACAGACAAAAAAAGAAGTTTAGGATAATACAGACTATTCTCATTATAGAAAAAGGGATAAAATGATTGACTGAACTTTCTCATTATAGCTTCACTTATTCTTAGTACTGAACTGGAAGAGAGGGCAATGAAACAGAAATCTGAGAAGTGCAGGAAAAGCTTTCTGTTGTTCAGCTATAAGGACAACCATGAAGAATTTAAGGGGGAGAAGATGAACTAGATGAATGAATACCAGAAAAACAAAATTTATCATTGACAATCATGTTTGTGGGAGTTAACTACAATGTTAAATTGAAAATCTTTATTTTTTGCTGTTATAATCAAGAATAAGAGATACTTAGTTTATAATTTGTAATTTGAATCTGAAAAAGTAAAACAGTTTTTTTATAAACTATGAGCAAAATCATAAAATGCTTTGCTAATGGAATTAATTTACAGAAAAAAAAAATTTAAATATAGCGAATATGTCAATCAAGACTACTTAATGTTGTTAGCAATTTTAAAGGGATATTTATTGTTACCTTAAGGTTTTAACTCAGGCTGTAACAGTAAGTACAGGAGATTTCTTCAGATTACTCTGCCTCAGAGGTATTTTGAATTTCTCTCAAGTACCTTGAGTCAGCCACGTTAGGAGACAGACATGACCTTTCATGGTCATTCCTACATTCTGGTGTTTCATTGCAGCATATAAATAAAAAGTGATGGAGAGGAAAATCAGAAACATGAGTTAGAAAATACAGCAGAAATATACTTACATTGAACAGTAGTGTCTGTCATTTTACTGAAGGAAAGCCACTTCCTCTTTTACATGAAAGTTAGTGTCTTTCATCATGAGGAAGAGAGGACTTGAAGTGTGAAAAATTATGTGTGAGAACAGAGCTGGAACTCATCAGGTTCATAAGGAAAAAATAAATTTTACCCAGTTGGCATTTAATTGTGGTAGACTATTTACTGTACATTTTTGTGTATGCCATTATTTCTTATACCATTCAAACCTCATATACTCAAAACTAAACTTAAATATACAAAGTCCTAATCCAAAACTCCCTAACCTTCACTGTTGTTTCATAAGAAAAACAGTCTTTGCATGCAGGAGCTTGTGACCATACTCCACCAACAGGAACCTTCTTTCCAGATAAGAACTTTGAAAGCACAAATTCTTTCTTCTGCATCCTGAGACTCTTTGTTTCAGTTAATATCTGAAAAGCCATCCTGAGGTACAAACCTTTTGGAAAATTAAGTCTGTAAGGCACTCCTAGATTCTGAACTGTACTAGTTTTGTGGTTAGTTTTGAACTCACTTCTTTAAGATCAATTCACCCATATTTGCAGTCTGTGGATTGTTAAAAATCCATAGACTCAAAAGTTCTCTGCAGAGCTAGAGCTATAAGGCTTAACTATGCGGCAGTATTTTCTTAAAAAATACTAAGATTAATCAATTTAAATTTTTTTTTTCTGTTTCAGTAACATATTAATCTAAATTTTGATAATAAATCATATCAGTAAATAGTCAAGAGGTACTAACAATTTATACACCTAAGTCAGTACACTAAATGAGTGATGAAATAGGAAACAGCAGTCTGGTCAAGAGCTTATTATAGCCTTTTTTATCTCAGATCAAAAAGCACCACTATTCTGCCTGCAATTTTCTAAATATTTCTATGCAATTTTCAATTTTCTAAATAGGGAAGCAAACATGTTGCTCTTATCACTTAATGTTTCCTCAAGGTTGGAGGACAGAAAGGTTTTTTTATCAAGCATTGGAAAGCACATAAAGTATGTGAAGAGGTTCTGTGATCTCACACCTAAAGAACTATATTCAGAAGAAATTAAAAGTATAATCTGAAAGTTTATCACTAATTATCACTTTCAAATGTTCAATATAAACATTCTCTGTAGTGTACAGAAGATTACAGTCTTCTCCACTAGCACAGAAATGCATATGCTGACACCCACCAGCTCTCTGCTTTGTTGGAAACTATGAATAGTTAAGCATTTGCTGTGATTTAGCTAATGTCCTTTTACCATATAAAATGCAATCCAATTCATTGTGTATGTGCTTGAAAGGGAAAGAGACACAAATGATTTGGTACTAAGCCTTTTTTCTTCATTTCATATTGCTAAATCTGTCTCTGGAGAAATAAAGAGGCTTTTTCTCTTATTTCTTATAATGGGATTCTAATGAGAACTTTAATTAGTATCATGAATTTTTTTCCTTACTTCTAGATTTTAAAGCAATAGTGCAGTATTTCTCAGTCGTGATTTTCTACTGTATCTCTATCATGTTATTTCTGTAAGATAATTTTCATAATACTGTTCTATTTCAGATTTTGTTAACCCATTTTACTGCCATACTCATTGGAATCAAAATAGACAAGAATCATCAGATACTTCTTGGTAGCTTGATTGTCAGTCACCAACTGGAATATTTTCTCAATTACAGCTGTGTGTGAAGATTCTGGTAGAAAGGCCTTGTCTCTATTCAGTGTATGCATGAAGTGGTCATCACAAAACAGGCTATTCCTCTTCCCTTTACTTCTTGATTTTTTTACCAAAAATAGGTATTTTGGAAAAAGCCTTTTTAACATCTTTCCCACTTTTTTTGTTGTTTTTGTTGTTTGCTTGTGCTTTCCTGTAGCATGTGCCATTTCTTTTGAGATTAAAACAAAACCTTTTTACCAGAACACATCTTTCTGATGCAATCCCTGCTTGAGTTAATTTCTTGACATTTATTAAAAAAACTTACATTTAATGCACCTACTCCTGTAGATGTCATACACTTTTTTTGACAGCCTGGAATATTATTCCATTTGTCCTGGAAGATAAGAGCCTGGGAGATATGAAATATGCAAAATCACCATTAAAAATCTCTATATTTTTTGTCATTACTTTTCTGGAATATGTGTTTCATAGTCATTTTAAAAAAAGAAGCAATTACCAGTAAGTCCATGAAAAACAGTACAGGGAAGCAGATTTTCCAGTGTTTTATTGCAACGTTAGAAATCCTGTGCACCATTTTCCACAGGGATGTAGCAAATAAAAAATAAACTAAAGTCGGTAATTAGAGAAATTTAGCTGAAACTTGTTCAGCTTATTAAGCATTTAATTTTGTGTAAAAAGTGAGAAATCATTAGCACTTTTATTATCCTGAGTGTAAAAAACCCAAACACTTCTGGAAAGTAGGCTGTACAATTGGCTTTAAAAGATTTGGTATTCATGTGGTTTCCTGAAATGTTTATGTAACCTAACTAAACCTGCAGTTTGACTTCCACAATAAAACTACCAACTGGTGTCAGCAATTGCACAGGTGATTTAAAAAATCCTCAAGTTATTCCTTGCTCTTCACTAGAAAACAAGGCTTCTCTTTCTGTTTTGAATGTTGGACTGACTCTGCTGTAAAAGGTTTTTCTGGTAAAAATCTGTTCAACAGAAGAGCAGAGAGGATCAAATGTGGCATCCTCCAGCGAGAACTTGCCCTCACTTTAGTGATGCTGCCGTCCTCACTGCTGCCTTGGCCTCCTGAGGGACTTCATTCATCTTCCAGCTGATCTGACCTGAGCACATCTGGGCTGGGCTAGTTGGGGCAGCTGCCTTCACATCAAGGTGGGAGAGTGTGCTGTCAGCCCTGCTATGCACACATCATGTAGATCTCTTCGTTCCAAACAATAATCAGGAGAACAAAATAATTTTTAAAGTACAGGAAAGCATTCAAATCAAAGTCAAAGTGTGCTAAAAGTGTTAAGTTCTAATTTAAACTATAGTCTACTCTTCAAGCAGATGTATGTTTTGAGAGTGTAAGAAGGCGTGTATAAAGACTGAAGTATTTTCTCTTGATAAAAACTGTTTATCATTTGAACTGCAGAAAGGAGCAACCTTGTTAAATGTGTGCATTTCTCACCATTACTCTGCAACTCCCAAAGTCACACATCAATTCAACTTCTGTGATAGAAATAGCTCCCATGTCTCCTGGTGCAGAGTCTGGTATCCTATCCTAGAAGTTCAAACCCCCTCTGTTAATAAGGTGTCTAAAAAAGTTCATTCCTTCAGGTCAGAAGTTTGAACCTAGTCCAAGCTGCTAATACCCTGAAGATACTAAATCCGACTGCATGGGTCAGTTCTATTCAAGTGTAGCTTTTGTTTCTCAGCAGAGTAAACTGAAGGAAAATTGGATGTGCTGCCACCTCCAAAATACTGCTAAACTGAGCTCATTTTGTGGTCTTCAGTAAAAAAGTACTATCATAGTTGTCTCTTGTAAATGCATCAGCAGAAAGGAAAAGAATTTAGGGAATTCACAGCTATTTTGAGGAGGTAAATATTGACAAAATACAGTTGGCTTAGTGAAGCTGTGTTTTTTCACTGCCTACCTTCCTCACTGTGTAGGGTCCCCCTTACTTCTAAGGTTGTCACAGAGGTGTCTTCAGTTAGCACACACATTTCACTTTAAAGCGAAAAATAAACAAAGTTAAGCGCTTTTCCTTCAGGTGTTTCACTCTGTTTAGAAGCAACCGCTCACTAATGATTTCCTGCTGTGGTTGCACTCATGGCATTGCAAGTTTGCACCAGGAGCTGCACTTTGCAGCTCCAGCAAATTGTGACAGGGGCAGGTTTGGTTGTCAGAGAAGGTGTATTTGCACGTGATAGCCACGAGTGCATCCCTGTTTGCCATTGGAACACTTAGGAGCACTGCTGGCACAACAAGGAAGGAACTTCAGAACACTGTGTGTATTCTGATGGTGAAGTTCAGGCACAACCACTGTCCTGCAGTTTGCAGTCATTTTCCCTAATGAGTTTTCCAGTTTGATAATTCAAAGTTTCAGTGTGCTTGGGCCTCAAGCTCTCCTTGTAAGGAGATTATTCCACCACTGAATGTACTTTGCAGTCAGAATTTAATCCTATTTTTCCTCTTTATAAGTAGAAATTTATTCTTTTTCTCTTGTCTTCTTTGTTACGTTATTTAATCATGTGATATACAACCATTCTGTAGTTCTGGAAGGGAGTTGATTCTCAACTTAGGTGCCTCAAATCACATCTTTCTGCTAACAAATGGCCTATAACAGTATAAAATGTCATTCACAAATATCAAAAGTCATTATATGGACCCATTGATTTCAGAGAACTTTATGTGAATTAGACCCTTAGAGAGGTTGATTGCTCTGTCACAGAAATCATCTGCAAGACTGATGTTTGACAGGATCAAGCCAACAGACACATTATTTTGCTGTTCTACAGCCCAGTGCCTTTGCTGACAAAAATTGATTAATATATTTAGGTTTTTTCATACTACATTGCAATGTCGTAGCTAATCTATTATCCATCTGATCTCTAAATCTTCCAGCATGCCTGCCTACAAAAAATCTCATCTCTATTGACTATCTATATGTTTGAATTATCTTGCTGTGAATGTGTTATACTGAATTTGTCCAAGTTAAATTATAATTTCCTTTTTCTTCCCTACTCTGAATTCTTCTTGGCATTTCTTTTCCTTTATTGCTGCTCACCACCTTTCATAATGATAAGGAGCAGTATATTTTGGTACTTCTTTACAGAATATTCTACTAAAATCACAACCAATTATTATACAAGAAAGTATTTTAATTTATTAGCTGTTAGGAATAATTTTTAGGATTTTGTGTGCTTTATGATATTCCATAATTCACTGACTTTTAACATTTCCCTCCTGAAGGAATCTGGTCTACTCGACAGGAAGCCTTAATTGGAGAAGAAGAATCTGCAGAGCTAAAAAATCTGGTTCTAATAGGAGTCAGATTTTACAATGAAAAGGTTGAAATGTTGCAGGGAGAAAGTGGCTCATTACCAGAAAAAATGTCTGAATCCCAAAGGGTATGTTTTTTCCCTGAAAAAAATGAATGTTATCAGGGAAGAGAACTCATAATTTATTATTGACAGCTAATAGTGGCTTTCCTTAAAAGTGGTAGTGGGAACATAAACAAAATGTATTTATTTTCCAGAATTTTACTAAACTAAGAACTTTTCAGACTGTAGATAAAATTGTTATTATTATTATTATTATTATTATTATTATTTTAAAAGGTTAAATTATTGGTTTCCTTATATTTAATTTTATGCATTGTTATACATATGTGTAGCTTAAAAAAACATAAAATAAGACCACTTTTAAGTCTTCCCTGGAACTAGTGGTGTTATATGAGGTTAAGAAACAATAAGGTGTTTTCCACAATTGTCAGCCTTAGATTTCTATTTGGATGCCTGAGATTTCTGCTTAGGTGCATGATGCCTGAATCTAATTTCAATTATTTGGTCTAATTTAGACATAATTTATCATATTTATTCATTATAAAAACAGAAACTCCTGCTGTATTTATTTCAGAGTAATGTAATATCATCGGAACATCTATTTAAAGAGAAGAGGAATGTTAATTTTTTCCAAGCCTTATTGTTGGTGCTTGCTAGACAATATTAGCATTCTAGGATGTACTGGAGCAATGATACCATCTTGTCCATCCTAGAAGCCACAGGTCTTCCAGAAATACTTTAATATCTCCTGTGTGATGTTTTTAATTAGATCATCTTAGTCAGGAGTCTTCATTTCCCTTCTTTACACCAAAGACTCAGTTTTGTGAGAAGAATAAAATACAGTTCCTGTTACTAAGAACAGTTACTGCAGCAGGACATAAGGAATGTGCATCTTCATTGCCTGTGTGTTATCTGGCTTTCACTTACATTCTGGCTCATTTGCTTTATCACTTGCTTTTTCTCCTACATCACAGAGGAAGAACATCTTTGAGACTGGGGCTGTCATTCACTATGGCCACTTTCCAGCACACTGGGGCCCTCCTTTATTCGAGACTTCTTGGCACTTCAGTAAATTGGCAGCATGTGCTGACAGGGCTGCAATTTCAGAGTACCTGCATGAAGGTGCTGGAATCAAGAGCTGAGGCAGGTGCAGAAAGGAAAAATGTTTTAACTAGGGCAAGGTCTGGAGCATCCAGAGTTATGTCAGAAACTGAGGAAAACAAAGGGAGAAACAGAGGAACTCGGCACCAGAATATTAGGAGCAGGCAAAACTGAAAATATTGAAAGGTTGCAATTAATGGCTGGCATTAAAAGGTTCAGCATCAAAGAATCTTGTTCCTTCCATAAGGAAGGAGCTGTACAAGGAGGTATCAACTGTAGTCTCAGTGAAATAGAACATTGCTTACCTATATTTTGCATATGGTCTGTCTACTTCCTGAATGTATCAGTTGACAGTACAGTGTCAATACCTATTAAAGAAAAGCAACAAAACCAACCAAAAAAAATTCATTCCACCCAAAAAAAACAACCATGCCACTGCCCTGACACTGCTCAAAAGTCAAAACAATAGCAAAATATCCTTCAGAAAACTGATTAGCCAGAGTTTACAAGGCAAGAATTTTTAACCACCAGAGTGATGTCAGGAAGCCATTCAAGGTCTTATTGTCTTGGATTTTCCAAAGAAAACCTTCCCTTTCTCTGTGTGATCCAATAAGTGGAGTTTTTGCAGAATTTGGATCACCCTACTCCACCTCACACTGTAATTTTTGTATGTACAAGGCTGCAGAAGACCAGGATAAGAAATGCTGGCAAACATATTTTCTTCAAGATAATGACAGATCAAATGGATCCTTGTGCTGCCAGTAACACATGCTAGGAAGAGTACTTTACCAATTAAAAAAAAAAAAAACCTAATGTAAAACTGTTATTATTTAATAATAAATAAGATTTTCTTCTGAATAGTCCATCAAATGCTCTACAGACATGCTCTTTTTTCTCTATGGACGTGAAGGGTTTTTTTCTGCCAGAGTTTTTGGGGCCTTTTGACTCCTATTAGGCATCATTTCCAATTTAACCCCTGTGGATATTTTTTTATACTGCATGCTTGCTATGAAGGAAAAGAGAAATTTAACTAGAGAGATGGACTGGTTAAATTAAGAAACATTCATGATTAACATTATTCTCAGGGCTGAGTAAACTGAATTATTATTGGAACAGACATTCCAGGCATGGTTATGCAATGATTTCAATAGAGGGCTGGTATGGGGCTTTTTTAAAGTGGTAGATTTGTTCTTATATTTACACGTGTCCCCTCTCAGAGCAAGAAGACATAAAATTCTCTGCTACTAATGATATAAATCCATAGCACTGCAGAATATACTGGGCTACAAAGTTTTGTCAACACAGCTACCATAAAAAATAAATCCAAATAAAATTGTTAATCTCACTTGGAAAGAAGGCATATGCCCATTTTTATAATTTTTCTGTATTTATCAAGCCCAAGATTATGAGCATTTTTTAAGATTTACAAAGCTAAAATTTAAGTTAAAATTTTCAACCCTCTTCCAACAATGGAAAGAAGAAAAGGGCAATACTTTATATTGGTTTCCATTTAAGAAGAACTCTTTAAAATACGTAGAAGATAATTCTTTCTATTTTCTCTAGGGTCTCTGAAATCTACTTCACAAGACTATTCCTCACTGAGCAACAACAAGCCTTTTCTCAATGCTTTATTGTGTTACAAGTTGTTGTTGGCTCTTTTCAAATGCTCTTCTTATATTGTGCATAAGCTGCCTTCTGCAGAACTGTTGGTACAAAAGGGGACAACAGATCTGAAGAGACAGGTAATTGTGCTCTGAACAGATCAATTAATTCTGACTTAATAGCAAAACATCTCAGAAGTCTTGCACTTCAGATGGTTCGTGAGATGTTTACTGGGTGAGTATATATCTAGGCATTCTGTGTCCTTTTTGTAGACAAAGATTCTTAGTTACTACTTTAACACAAGCAAACAGGAATAAATAAAAATATTTAAATTTTAATAAAATAAAGTAATATAATTAATAATTCTAAAAGGAGAAACATATTATATACAAATAGGCATTCATTTGAATTATCTCTTTATTCTTTGGGCTTATATGAAATGCCCACTGAAAATTAGATTTTTGCTTCTTTAGGCTGAATTATAGGCTAAAGATTTACACATTTTATCTTAATCTGATTTGCCATTCTTAGTGTTTTAATTTTTATCAGTAATAAACTGATAAAAAATAAAAGCATTTCTTTTATGTTCTGATTTCATTATTGCAGGTTTTCAAATGTAGTATTTCTGTTTCAAAATATATAAAAATACAGTAGAAACAGAATGAAGGTGTTAATTTATGTTCGCATGTAAAATGTTTGCAATGTTTTCTATATGTTTCTGTGGATTATGCTTCAATCTCAGATACACTGGATTTAAGATGCCCCTCAGGCTACTTCTAAATCACTTTTGAATTACTGTTTAACAACCTTGCATTGAATCTGTATTTCTGATAGTTGCTAGTATAGATATACTTTTCCAAAACAGCAATATCATAGTTGTTGTTTTATTAGAGTGAAAACACAGCTTTGGGCATGGATTCAACGTATTCAGTTGGGCAATCAGACAGTGGATTGTGTGTGATGAATTCCTAACACAAATGGTTTGCCACACAACTCCTAAGTACCTACATGCAAACCAGTAAATTAATCCTGATTTATTGGTAGATGTTTTTGGTAACCACCAGAGCAAACTCCCTCCATAAATGTTTTCAAAAGGGAAGAAAGAATTAGGACACAGGGAGGAACATCTAGAAGTGAGAGTGGAATAAATAAGCATTGTAGTGAAACACTTAACTGAATCAAATTACAACGGTTAGTGCAGGAAGCAATCTCCTTTCCAACAGTTCCCTCTGGCAAATTTGCAGAATCAGATATGGTCTTAAAGTTAACTGTACCACTGAGGAACGGTTGTAGGAGAAAGTATGGTTCCAATGTCCTTATGAACCACAGTTATCTGGGTGAGCCTTTTATTTCACATTTGTCTTCTCTTGTCCACAGAAAGGAATAATTTATTTCCATTTCCTGTGGAATGCTTTCCTTTTGTCTCCATTGTATTCCATATTGTTTCTTGTGAAGCCAGCTCCTTTTGGTATCCATCTATGCTGTTTGCACTGAAATTTACAATATTGTCTCAGCTGCTTGAAAAGGACTTTTAAATAGGGGACTGCAGTCCAGTTCTTGTTTTCCTTAGCAAAGGCTGGACTAAGAAAAACAATATTGTAAAAATAAAATAAATATTATTTCAACTTTGAATTGTTGTAATAAGATGATGTAATAAGACCCAAAGAAGGAAATGTAACAAATCTAAAATACTGTAAGTATTTTAATCTGGTCCAGATATACAGTCCTATGTCTTTGCTTCTTTATTCCAAAACCTGCTGGAAATGTGGTATTCCAGCAAATCATAGCTGATGTATGCACATAATGCCTGGGAGAGTTCTGCTGAAAAGGAAGTGAATGAACTGGGAAGAGGAATCTTTGTAAATTATCTAGATGCATGACAGCCACTAGATTAATTGAACTTTTTGACTGCAAAGGCATTGACTATAGCTATTCAGTTAATCTTCTGATAACCAACTAGAACTGGAAAAAGAAAGTAATATGGTGAAAAGAACTTTTGAAATATTGATGTTGAAAGTAGGGTAGAGTTCTTTATGGAAAGGCAGGTAGACTATTAAATGAACGAAAGAACTATCTTGCATAAAGCCCTGCATTTCAGCACTGAAGGGAAAACTGGCACATCAAATTTTTATGACAAAAGGAAAGGGTTTATCAACTTCTAAATGCATTATATAAAGATGATTGTTAATTCTTGGAAAAACTACAGTGGTTAAAGGAAAAATAGTCTTAACATAAAGAGCCTAAAAATGGCCAAGTTCAGCCAGATAAAGCATTCAGAGAAAGTGAAAAGCAGAAGTCTGTTCAAACGTTCAGAGCTTTCTTCTGCCTGTACATATATACAAGGTATCCTAAATTTTTATATGTTATTTGTGAGACTTTATTATTGTTTTCAATTGAAACATTGCTGCAAAAATTTCAACTATTGCTGTATATAATACCCTACATAAAATACCTTGCCGTATAGTTGCACACAGCAAAGCATAACATTTAATTGGAGAAAGGGAATGCAACTTCTATTTCTGTGTTCTCTTCAACACATGGGACCTGGGACATGAAGGTCATCTTCTACAATGGCCTGAAGCTAGAGCACTCACTTGTTTAGCAGGAGACACAGCTTTTCTTCCACTGAGACAGTATCTTTATTGCACACAAAGTTGTCTATTCCTGAAATTACATTATTCTCTTCAGCCACTATAAAATTTAAGATAAAGAACATATTGTTTAAGACAAGGACTGGAATATCTATCCCTCATATTTTCAAGCCCTAAGCACTGCAATGCCTCCTTCCACTAAAGCTGTTCTTTCTATTCCAGGCAGTACAGAATATGGCTTGTGGACGAAGGCATTTCCTGGGAAGTGACAGGTCTGCATCTGGAATACCCAGAATAGAAGCGTTATAGGCAAACAAGTGGGTTTCTTTCTGATGGTTTCTTTTATTTAGAATTATCGCTATTTTATCATCCTTCTTTAAAAAAAAAAATAAACCCATCTGTAATTTCTTACACCACAAACTATGAAACAAGCCTTATCCCTGGCTGTCTGTTTGTGGTGAGCTGGCACTGACTGGCAAAAGGTCTCCAAGAAGCCCCTCTTATCAGGAGGAGAAAATATGATGGAAAGCTCATTAATTGAGGATAAATCACTTACCAATCACCATCCTGGGCAAAATAGGCTTGACTTGGGGAAAAATAGTTTATGGACAATTACTTGTAATAGACTAGAATAGTGAAAAATAAAATCGCCTTCCCCTTACTCCTCTCTTCTTCCCAGATTCAACTTCACTTTGGATTTCTCTGCCTGCTCCCCCTGCATGGCTCAGAGAGATGGGAAATGAGGACTCTGACCACAGCGCTTTGTCTGTGCTGCTTTTTCCTCCTCACGCTCCTCTCCTACTCCAACATGAGATCCCACCCACAGGAGACACTCCATGAAATTCTCTAAGTGCCCTTCCCATGGGCTGCAGATTTATACAAACTGTCCCTGACACAGGGAACAGTCTCTCAGGAACAGGTTGTTGCACTTCCCCACAGAGTCACAAGTCCCGCCAGCAAACCTGCTCCAGTGTGGGCTCTTCTCTCCATGAGTCCACAGGTCCTGCCAGGAGCTTGTTCCTGTGTGGGCTTCCCAAGGGGTCAGAGCCTTCTTCAGGCATCCACCTGTTCCAGCATGAGATCCTCAACAGTCTGCAGGTGGATGTCTCCTCTACTGTGAACCTTCCTGGGCCACAGGAGGACATCCTGCTGCACCAGGGGCTGCAACCATGGGCACGGGAATTCCAGCTCCAGCATCTGGAGCATTTCCTTCCCCTCCTTCTCCACTGACTTTGGTGTCTGCAGGGCTGTTTCTCTCACATATGCTCGCTCCTCTCACAGATGCTGCACAGTGATTTTTGCCCTTTCTTAAATACATTATCTCAGACATTACAAGAAGTAATGTATAAATAGTACTTCTTGGCTCTGCTTTGGCCAGCAGTGGGTCTGTCTTGGAGGCAGCTGGAACTGTGTCTGTCTGGATGGTGGCAGCTGCTGGTGTCACAGAAGCCACTCCTGCACCTCCTCCACTATCAAAACCTTGCCACGCAAATCAAACACATTGTTAAAATAACTACTCTAAGGACTGTTCTTAAATTCTAGAACTTTCTTGAATTTGGGTGCTGTAAGTACCAAGATGCTCAGCCTGGGACAATACTGTTTTGGAGCAGATTTACAGATTCATGAAGAATTTCTTTAATTAAAAGGGGCAGAAACACCTAGGAGAGTACAGTGACTTCAAACTAAGAAGTCATAGTGTGATTATAATCGGGTGAATTTCTCTTAAAAAATATTTTATTTTCATGTAACCCTTACAGTAAAGAAACTAATCAAAGCAACAATCAATGAAATCTGTAGTTCCAGGGCAAAGAAGGGAGAAAACTGCATTTCCTTACAAATACTTTTCCTTGTGTTTGTTTGCCCTTCTTTGTTCCCTTTCTTTTCGCTTCCTTAACTCTAGCCCTGATGTCCCTCCTGTTTTATCCTGCAGATATTTCTAGTTACAATAGAGCCTCTCTTTGTCTTTTTCTTCACATTCAAGTCTTTTTCAACCAACCACCAGTGGTCTGTAAAATGCTCCAAGTTTGAGGGACAGTAAGAATCATTGGGACATCTGTCCTCTAGTAACTCCTCCACAGGCACATAGATCAGTGTCTTCATGCTTCTCAGCAACACAGTATTTATTAAATACATTTTCTTTGTCATATAGATAGAAAAAGAGATGTGATCTCAACATAAAGGTGATTGAAAAGTACCCAGGGTGATTAAGGCTCACTAGTGCTTGAATGTTTCCAAGCCGCTCTGACCCATAAAGGAGAGCTGGTCCTTCACAACTTCACGGAAGGCATAAGACTTTATTAGTTGGTGAAATTTGTAAAACACAGTATATACTTATCTAGGCTGATGCTGATTTCAATAGCTAACTGGATTTAAAAAAAAATAAATTATAAAATCATGTAAAGATAGACTCTGAAAACAAAGGCATTCTTATTTTCAGGGATGACTGACTGGCTCATAATAGAGAGTTATATAGGAACCTACCAAAACAAAATGTGTAGGGCTCAGTGGAGTATGAATAGAAACTTGGAGGGGAGAGCAAAGAATGGATAACAAAATATTTTCAGAGAGGGAAAAAAAAGTAGGTGAAGGCTTTTCCTATCAACTCTTGTCAAAACAATGTCAAAAGGTATTTTTGAGGGAAGGGAAGGGAAGG
>VWZS01003490.1:52133-150555 GCA_013397075.1 Rhabdornis inornatus
AGGGAAGGGAAGGGAAGGGAAGGGAAGGGAAGGAAAAAGAGTTGTTTTACTATAAATACATATTAGAGGAATTAGAGAAAATAATATAATTTAAATCCTTGATAGAAATACTTTCTGATCCATTTGTTTTCCTTTAAACACATTGACATCATCACAAATGGCATTCAAAGAGCAAAGGTTGCACACAGTTATTGGGCACTTCATTATCACTTCATTATTAGCAGAACTTTACTTTCATTTTTAATTATCTTTTTAAATGAATAAGAATTTATGATGTGTTAAATAGCAGGATTTATTGTATTAAGGACCACAAAGGGGAGCTAGGTACTGCTTCCAGTATTTGTTTTCATTTGTGTTTCTTTGCTTTGTAGTGCTTTCTAATGTTTCTTTCCTTTGAATAGTTTCCTCATTATAAATATGTACTTTCATCTTTACCACTCTTTTTCAGAAATAAACATGAGATACAGCACTCTGCACCTGGGATACTACAAACACAGAATATGGTTTTCAGAATGTTTATTAAGGAAGTTATTTGCTTTAGTTGCATCAAAAAATATAGAAAGCATAAAAAATAATCTGAGTCTTGTTGTTGCAGAAGATGCACAGCCTGCCTTGTCTGTGAGTGTGATGAAATACATTTCAGAATATTTGGGTTGTCAAGGAACTAGACAATACCTGAGAGGGTCCCTGAATGCCATGGCATGCATTTTTAATGGAGCTGATTCCAGCCTGGGGGCACCTTACCTCAAAACCATGATTATGTGTGAACAAATCTGTTTACTAGTATAATGGCAGAAAAAGTATGTTTAGATAATGTTGTTACGGGGCTCTCCAAATTTTCTGATTGACTGATTTATTACCATCATTTTCTCTGGCACTGAATTTAAATCATCAGAGGTTAGCTGATATGGAAAGCAACATAGACCTACTTTCTGTTCTTAAAGCAAATGACTATTCTGATCCAAGAAAGGTTGATTTACTTGTCAGCATCTCTAGATTAGATGCTGCAGCACCTATAATACACTTGCTTTTCTACTGCAAAATTGTAGTGTTCCATTTGTCTTCCCCAGGTGGTCAAAACTACTGTGGCATACACAGCATTGATTATTTTTTATTTTAAATGTCTCATCTTAAGCTGAGTGACACCACACTCCAAGGACATGGAAAGCTAACATATGTTCTCTGCTGCTTCAAAAACAAACCACTGGGATTAAAAACTGCTGTTAATATTCCAACATTTAAAGCTTAGATTTCTCTTTCTTGTGTGAGAAGAAAGCAGGTGGAGGGACTGCATTAATTTTCTGATTAGTATAGTCTGAGCTTGAGGAAGGTTGCCTAACACACATTTAGTACAAGTCAGAAACAAAGCTATTGCTAATTCCCTTCAGATTCTCTTACTATGGCAACCCAGCAAGATAAAGATGAAAATAATTCACTATCTTCTGCTGTTCCTCTCAAGTCTGTATGCAGTTGCTTTTGAATGCTTTTAATTAAAATACTTTGACAGATTTTTGAAAACTTGGCACAAAAAAAATCATAAAATGAGATTGTAAAAAATTATTGTTGATGAAAAAAGATAAAAAGCAGGGTTTACCTCTCCTCTTCCTTTTCTGTCAGTCCCTTTTCACTCCTGCTCTCCAGTTCATTAATATTTTGGTTTTTAGTATGTTGGTTACAGTAACTAAGTGTTAATTTGTTCCTTGGCATATTACACTGAGATGAATCTGATTAATTAAAACAGGAAGCACCATCCCTGAAGCACCATGGCTTGTGCATTGGTGTTGATGCCTGGGGTTTTGTGTGTAATGAGACTCCTAGCTGCAGGCAAAGGGAGACCACACACTTCCCCACCTCTGGCGTGGAACAGAATTAAGCATTAACTCTGTAGCAGACCCCTGCTTATCAGCAACCTTGCTATTACTATACCAACCCTGATGTGAATAAGCAATATTTTCATCCACTTCCCAAGAGATTTATCTAGCTGTTGAAGTAGAAAATGAATATTTTACAGTTCACTTGTCTGATCAATTACCTACAAGCTGCTGCAGTATTTTATAGCCAGTGGGAGAGCTGTGTAGGTGATGATAGAGAAATCTGGAGGGAATCTGTTTGCCAGCTACAAAAAGGGGACTAAAACTGTGAATGAGCCATCAGTAACAATCCTTTTGTTCATAAGGGTCTAGCCAGAAATTACAGTGTAACCAATTAAAGTACATAAATGATAATCAGCAGAATGTGAATTCCAGAGGTGAAGAAATTTGATTGCTTGATTGGAGGATAATGAAGTGCAGAGATGATTCGAAGCCGACTTCTTCTCAGCGAAACATCTCCCTCAGTACTTTATTTACCATTTTTGTCTTTTAGATAATTGGAAGAAACTCTTTCCTAGAGACACTTTGGAAATTAAATTAACTAACTCAAAGTTAAATTGTGTACACTTTTAAGGCAAGTTATATACAGATCTTACAGAAAGTTTCAACAACCTAAGCTCCCAGAGGTTTATTTTAACAGAAAAACTTTGTGTTGGCAATTCATTTCAAGAACATTACACATGACATCTTGAATAAGTTAGTGAAAACTCTCTTATCTGATTGCATGTGAATTATGTTTTCTCTCTAAAAACCTGTAAGGAACATTAGTCTGTTACTTATAGAATGAACAGTGACAAATTCAAATCCTTATTTAAAAATGGTGAAAGCATAAAGAAGCAACCTGGAAGATTCACAAAGTAGTTTGCATTTGGCTGTTTAAAATTCCTGCTGTTTAGTCCAAGAGCTTTAAACATATCTTCGTTCTTTAATTTACAGACAACCCTGTGAGAGAGATAAGTTTGTATTTGTAACAAGAAAATCAAATCTGATTTGTTTAGTGATAACAACAAATATCACTTAGACTTAAATAATTTTTAGGCCTTCAAATCTAAAGGAAAAATAAATCTGGGATCAGTTAAAATTCAGATATAGCATTGGAAGGCTGGCCGTTTTTTCCTTATTCTACAACATCATCAAAAAGTTGACACTGTAAATATATGTAGCTGCCTGAGTACAGATTATTTGCCTCATATTATACACTCGATTAACTGCAGCTTCTTTTAGGTTATACCGCTCTTTTGTGTTTTAGGAGAATGTGTCTTCCTATTGCAAGCTTTTGATTAAGCTCTTTTTTATTAAGCCTTTATCAGTGTTTATTAAATATAGAAAAACAGACTGAGGAATGAAGGTTTTTTCCTATAATAAGTTCCTTTTTAACTAGCCTTTGAACTGGGAGTCTTCAAAATACAGAAAAAATTATCATTTTTTATACTTATTAAAAAATTTAATGTTCAAAGAATTGCATTTATTAAAACTGTCTTTCACTATTTTTACTCTCAAAACTTTACTTACATCACTACAATGGCAGAGATTTTATCCAAAGGGAAGGAAAAAAATCATCTTTTACTTCTATTATATGTCCCTTATTCAAATATCTTGTATTAATTTTACCAAGTCTCCAAAGCCTTCATAAATAACTATTACTGTGTTGGCCCAAACTCACAGCATAATCCACCACCAAAGTTTTAAACTTCTTTCAAAGACACATTATTTCTGAAGCAAAGCAGCTGAGACAGGACAGGACATTCTCCACGTACTGCCTGTGTTTTCTTAGAGAACTGATCTCTGGGTATTTTACTTGCATTACATGTTTTAGGCTATCTAATAGCAGCAACAGTCCAACATAGCAGCTATTTGAACACTGGCTAAGAACTTGTTTTGAAAATTTTAGCAAATTTTTTTTATCTTTAATTGCATTGTTTGTATAAACATTAATTATGAAGACAGGGGCTTGCAAGAGCCAACAGAAATGCAGTTGCTTAGTTAAATTTATAGTGTTGCTTGATTTATTCTTATTCTATAGCTCCATTTTGTGGCTGATTTTTTTGGAAAAGTGTGATAGTGTAGAAACAACTTTCCCTATGAGATTTAGCCTACCAAAGTCCTCCTTTATCTGCAAGATGGGCACCAAAACTTAATGGTGTCACAGATGCCTTTACCAGTCTGCCCGTTTTACAGAATTTTCAGCATTGAGTTTCGTAAATTTATTGAGCTTCAGTCATATCTTAAAAATTTTCTTACCCCTTTAAATATGTTTTCTTGTGCATGATCTGAAGATGGTGAATTTGCTATACTTACGCCTCCTGCCCAAGCTCCACACATTTAAGGAAAAAGGTCTTGAGAGAGAATCATAGCAACTTAGAATAGCCTGGATTGGAAGGAACCTTAAAGATCATCTTCCACGCCCTCTGCCATGAGCAGGGATACCTACCAGTAGACTAGGTTGCTCAGAGCTTCATCCATCCTAACCTTAAACACTTCCAGGGATGGAGCACACACAGCTTCTCTGGGCAACTTGTTCTGGTGACTCACCATCTTCGCAGTAAAGAATTTCCTCCTAATATCTGATCTAAATCTTTCTTTTACCTTGAATCCATTCCCTCTTGTTCTGTCACCATATATTCTTGCAACAGCATCTCAGTCTTTCCTTCAGGCTCCCTTCTGGTACTGGAAGGCCTTAATTAGTTCACCCCAATTTCTAGGCTGAACAAACTCAATGCTCTCAGCCTTTCCTTGTAGGAGAGGTGCTCCATCACTCTCATCATTTTGATGGCCCTCCTCTGGGACTCACTCCATGAACTAGTCATGATAACTGGAAAACAGCCCTCATCTGACACGGTAGAAAAATTTTCTGTAATGGCCACAGAGCATAGTAGATTCCAGGTTCATGTTGTGCAACACCCACAAGAGGCACAGTCCCAAATTAGATTGGATGCAGGGAAGGAGGACATGCCCCACTCTCCTCCTCCAGGTGGGCCACAAAGAAGTGAGGAGCTCAGCTGGCCAGGGCAGGAGGGCTGTGGGCAGGAAGGACCTTGGATCCATTCTGCTGTTGGGAGCAGGATACCTCAGTTTATGGTTCTTTTCACCAGGCCTGGTATTGCTTTTTCTGCAGTAAAATTTCAATGAGAAATGCACAGAAAATCCAGCAAGGAGCACAAGGCCAGGCCTGCCCTGAGGACCAATTCCAGACAAATTAGACTTCTATATTGAGAAGGTAGAGTCTATTCCCAAGTTTCGTCATCTCTAAGTCTAACCATAATGCTTTTAAGAGCTCCTATACCAGCCAAGAACTAGTTAACACCATCCTGTGGGGAGTTAACACTGTCCCATTGGGCTAAAACAATAAAAACTCCTATCTTCTACCTTTCAGAAAGAAACACGTTTTATATTTTTGGATGTAAATTATACTTCATATGTAGATAGCAAAGTGTTTCCAAATTGGATTCCTTTGAAGTGTTAGCCATCTGGGAAAAAATGAGATGAAAGGACATACTTTCCATACTTTCATCTGGGATGCTCAACATCACTGAGGAAGTCAGTGGAATAGGAAAATAATATAAAATAAATAAAATAAAATAAAATAAAATAAAATAAAATAAAATAAAATAAAATAAAATAAAATAAACAAAAGACAGAGACATATTTCTTAGAACCAGTCAATTATATTTCCAACCTGATAGATAAAATAGGAGAAAAATAGTGTATTTCAGGATTGGATGGAGACTGAATGTTACAACTTTTACATAGATTTAAAGACTATTTTGCTATATTTATTTTAATGATTCAGTACAAAAAAGATCTGAAGCCGTTTTTTGTTCTTGGAAAAAGCTTCATTTAAGGTACATCACATCAAAGAACTTGACTATGTTGTTATTGTGCCACTAATAGGTATTGCTACTTTATGCTAATTTTTCAGACTAGCATTAGTCTAGACTAGCAGCTAAACTATCTCATGAAAGTGAGTAGTTCTACAGACAGACCATACAGTGCAAATTGAGATGGCTCTGTCATTATCAGGATCCACTTGGCTGAGGTTTTGTGTGTAATCTGCAAAAGCAGCTGCTTCTGAGCTGTGTATTATGGAAGGAAACCATGGCATAAGTCCTGAACCTTGTGGTTTCTTCCATTTTAGAGGGAATATGGAGCTCAAGATTTCACAGAAAATGGTTTTTCCTGGGAAAAAAAATCTGTGCCAACATACAAGGTGGAGGAAAATCTGTTTACCTCCTTTACCAGAAGTAAAAACATAGCAAACAGACCTATGTATAAATTATTTAGGAGAAAATAAAGTAGGCAACCTCAGTAGCAACTGTACAGACATCTATGGGCAAATAAATAACATAACCAAAGTGAATAAACAATTCAGTACTATTCAGTATTGCAATAAAGCAACAAGGAGCATACATTGGAATTAGGAATATTTTGAAAATAAACACCATTTTCACACGACACATTGAAATTCTGTAACTTCTTGCTACAGGCTGTTGTAAAGGTGAATTAGACAAATTCATGCAGAATATATGGTATCAATAGCTATTACCCACAATGACTTGGATGCAACTGAAGGAACAGGAGGTCCTGAAACTACATACAGACTGAATAATATTTTGTGATAATGATGCTACTTTATTCCACTTCTGCTTCTTTAGCATCCGCTATTGGCCACCACTAGAAATGAGGTTCCGGGAGAAAGGTTTTTGATTGAACTTGTTCTGGCAGGTTTTTGGGTTTTTGTTCTTTTTTAAAAAGAGATATGTAGTGACAAAAATGTATTTCTTCTCTAGGGTATTTCCAGAACTGATGTTCTGAGCACACCTTTATTTCAGCATAGTTCTGCGCCTGTAGTAGAAGAGCCAGTTCTCAAAGTTAGCCCATTGTGTATTTTCCTCCAGATTAAAAAATGCTTATATGATATTAACTTAACCTATAAAAGAGAAAATAGAAATATTCTGCAGTTGTGATGCAGTAAAAATTAATTTCCTGACAGTTTTTTGTATTTAAAAAAGATATTACATGGTGGTAATTTGCAGAGATGCTCTAGCTATGGCTAAAGCACTATTATAGGTACTTGGGTTCCAATTTTATGCTTTTTGACCTTCTCACCTCCTACCTTTCCCTACCCACAACATTCTCAGGATTTCCATGATTCTCATTTCTATAGCAGAAGGATTAATATGGTGATAATAGTAATTGTTATGCATATGGCATTAAAACAGTGGCAGACAAGGCAAAATTACTTTATCTGGGGAAATGGTGTTTTGCAGCAATTGCCATGGTTGTGTGCATTCACCATATATCATCCGTCCTGGTAAGTTCATACAAAGAAAAGGAGCATCCTTTTACATGCTCCCAGTATCCTAAGAATAACAAGATCAGTGCCAAGGTTAATCCTTCATCCTGTCCACAACTATACCAAAACCTTAACAAATACATACATAAAAACCCCTTATCTCATTTATTCTAACTTCTGACAATTCATTACTTTGCTTATACTGCAACAGAAGAAAATTAAAAATAGAAGGATTATAAATTATATCTTCTCATAAAGACAAGCTTGGGTTGTCTTTTATATTTTGGCTAATCCAACAGAATTGAGGTTGTATGCCCATACCTACTCTAGATTAGCTGTGCATGGATTTTTATTTTGTAGCCCACAGAGTCAGCATTAAAAATAATCAAAGAGACATAGATTCATTTAGGTTGGAAAATATCTTCAAAATCATTGAGTCCAACTGTAAATCTACCACTGCCAAGTCGACCACTAAACCATGTCCCTAAGTGTCACATCTACATGTCTTTGAAATACCTCTAGGGATGATAACTACACCACTTCCCTGGGTAGCCTGTTCCAATGCCTGATCACCATTTCAGTGAAGAAAATTTCCCTAATATCCAAGCGAAATATCCCCTGGCTTAACTGGAGGACATTTCATTTCATCCCGTCCCTTGCTACTAGGGAGAATAGACAGACCACATCTCTTTTCAGCCTCCTTTCTGACAGTTGTAGGGAGCAATAAGTTTTCCTGTGAGGCTTCTCTCCTCCAGGCTACACAGTCCCAGTTTCCCCCAACTGCTTCTCATAAGACTTGTGTTCTAGGCCCTTCACCAGAACTTCACATTCAGTTTCATAATAATAGCATCTTATTTTCAAGCAAAATATAACCTATATTGGCCACATGTGTCTCAGTGAAAAGTTAACATTCCTCATTTACCCAAAGTATCCTGGTATAGTTACAATTTTGACAAGGTATTGATCACTAGTTTCTTCACTGTTGCTAGAGAAGGAGCCAAAGGCTGATATGGCACAGCCACCTAATAGTTACAACAAAGCTTTTTTCAACCTTTCTTTTCACTATGAATTCATACACATAGTACTTGCTTCCACGTCTGATAAATTTTAGTGCTAAAAGATTACCTGAGCATCCCAGATGTATGCAAACATATATTCTCAAAACCAGTCATATTTCAAGTAACAGAGGCAAATCTTCAGTTTGAGCTTGGGAAAAATATCATCTTCCAGGCAGGTGTGAAATCAGTGACTTAACTTTTTTTGCCAAGAGTTGCATCACACTGTACAAATATTTTTAGGCATTCACTTTTTTGACCTTTCAGGTTCTTCTTGGAATATACTGAGAACAACCAATTTAGTACAGCTCAACATTGACCAAAATTTAACTTTATTCAGTGAATTTAGATTTTTTTCCACTAACTATGAAATATATGAAAGTAGTCTGCTATATTATCCAAATTATTGTAAAGGGTTTTTTGTCATTTGGCGTGTTTTATAACGTATAATAATTTTAGGTCAGTAGCTTGGGCTAGGTACTACCATTCTACTTCTACTGCAGTTATTTGTTGTTATGTGTTACTTCAGACAAATGTTATGTGCCAGAGAAGCAGAAAAAGGAAAAGCCTTCGATGAATATCCACAGCAACTTAAATTTCCAGAAATATTTTCACACACTGAAATTCTACTATTAGAGGTATATCTATGAAAATTAATGTAAAATTAGACAAACAGAGGAAGGATAGGGCAATATCCAGTTTATTTAGAAAGGCAAAGTCACATGCTTTGCAAACAGATCCATGAGATGTTACTAACTTTAGAATAGGCAGTGTCTGTTCTGACATTAAGTACACTGATTATTGAACTTGACAGTTGTGTGAAACTTGTCTTATTGCCTGCTTTTTCCTTTTTTTACTCTACTCTCTGTCCATCGTTTCTACTTAAATAGTAAGAAATTCATAGCTGATACTTTGTTCCACAATACATTTTGCACATTACTTGCACAGCAAGTCTTCCAGCTCTCCAGGCACTCTATCAGATAGTCCAATATATCTAAGAAAACTAAGAGAAGCCCAAGATTTTTGGTAAGATAAATGCGTCCCTAAAATCCAAAAATCTGTATTTAACCAAACCAAACCAATATGTTTCAAAATTTCTGAATCTCATAATAGTCAGAAAATACCTTAACACCTCCGAAGGCTTAAAAATAGGCACAGTTCTATGCATATCTTTTCTTCATTACAGAAAATATGGGTTTTTTTAGTGGCTTGCTCTGCCCATATTCTAAAATTGCACATGATATGAGAATTCATAAGGTATCACCTTGCTCATTACATCTGAAACTTTTCTTTTCTTGCTCTAAAGTCTTTTGCATTATGAATGAATGCCCTTTGGACTGAATTCATCCCCCATTTTCTGTTAGGAATTATTACCTCAGTCCTGGCTGTTAGCCCAGGAGCAGCACTTGATGACATTGCTGAGAATGCCTTCTCTATCAGCCTGAGCCTTGCTCTCATAGTTATTTCAACTACTTTTATGGAGACCACTGCAGTCATTAGTTAAAACTGTTGGGACACCTCCCACCCACTCCCTATGGACTGTGATGGTTTCACTGTCTTAGGGAAGAGCCTGTGCTCTATAATTTCCACAGAGCCTAATCTCTGAGATACCATTAGCAGCTACTTTTATAACGAGGAAAGGATACAACCAAACTACAATTTACACCTTCTTTATGGATCATAATCTGCCAGTTATAGTGATGCACCTATGCATGGTGTATCAGGATATATCCTAGTTATCTTTAAGTCCAAAGCTTAGATGGTATCTAAGAAAAAAAATGTTAGACCAGCAGATGCCTTGTTGAGCTGAGGCATTCTGGCTTTAAGTCTGTCCCTGGGCTAGGACAAAGGGATGCAGAAAGGTAAAGCAAAAAAGCATGTTCCTGAAAGGAAAAAAAACCAAATGGGGACTGTTATAACAGAAGTCTATAAGATCACAGTAGTTATAGAGAGGGGAAATAGGGGATGACTATTAAATGTTATGAGAACTATACAACATAAAATGTCAGGTGGCAAGTTTAAAACAAAAAGAAGGAAGCTTTTCACAGGAGAAAAACTTTTAATATCTTCATAATTAGGCTTTGAAATCTCCTACTACAGAAGATTAACATTAAAGAGTAAAAAGCATCCAGAAAGCAAGCAAATTCATGCAATAAAAATCTATGAAAGGTCACTAAAAATTATGAGAAAAACAAGATTTCAATAAAATTGTGGAGACTGGGAGAGTTTAATGGGAAAGCATGCTTACACTGTACTTCTAAAATGTTCTTTCTGGGTCCCTGTGGGAAGCATAATTAATGACTACATAGACCCTCGATTTACAGGAGTATATCCTCTTTTAAGTAGAGAATGATAGCTTTTGGGAACCTCAGAAAACTGGCTTTCCATCACTCAGTATCTACAGAGCAAAAATTTCATTTTTGCTGTTAGCACAAAGTACATTATGGTTTGTGACAGATCAGGTGGAAAGGCAATGATACAAGACTAGAAATATACACATCCTGTAGCACCTCCACTCTGCTCCTAATACTTGTCCTCTACTATCATGGATTGTCAGGTAGGTCAGTAAAGTGAAGAGAGGAATACTAAACAATTTCCTCAGTGTTGTTGGATGATTTCTTTTCTTCTATGTCATTTTGATTACAGAAAATGAGTGAAAGAATCCCTAACAGTTTGGCTCGCTGCACAAAATCATATGCAAGCCAATCACATATTGACCCACTAATGAAACACTTTGATAAATGGTGATTGTAAACAATGAAAGCTGAGCTATTCTTGGCCATATCTGTTCCTTGGGACTGAAAAATTAAAAAGTAAAGGGAGAATGGAAAGATGGAGAAATAATAATGAAATAAATGTAAACTATATTTACCTTGAGAATCAAGTTTCAAAATTATTACTAATGCCTCCTAATATGGGAACCTATGATATTCAGAGAATGATATAATCATAGAAGGTTCTCAGGTTGGTCAAGCTTTACTTCTTCATGGTGAATTCATGCTGACTACTCGCAATCACTTTCTTGTCTTTCATGTGCCTGGAAATCATTTCCAGGACTAGCTGTTCCATCATCTTCCCAGGGACTGACATGAGGCTGACAAACTCATAGTTCTCTGGATCTTTCTTCTTGCTATTTTAAAGAGGGGAGCAAGACTTGCCTTCTTCCAGTCCTGAGGCACCTATCCCAGTCACTGAAGATTATTGAGAGCAGCCATAGAATGACCTCAGCCTGCTCCCTCAGTACTTATGGATTACCTTTGTTAAACCTTTTCCATGAAGGAAATGCAAACTACCTTATGTCCCAGTAATTTGTTCTTGCAGCCTGCTGGGCAGCCATCTTCTATAATTCTGAAAATTATAAAAAATTACTCAACATCCTTGGTTAGCCTAAAAAAACATAGTGATGTTATAACTGGAGCTACAAATATTCTGAAACTATATAAACTAATTCTCTCTGACTTCAGAGCTTGTTGAAAAGCTTGAGATTCTTGATCAATATTTGCAGGTGGGTTTTGGGAAAGATGGCATTTACTTAGCAACAGTAGAGACTTTATACTGTATACTTTACCTATTGAAAGTACTTGTAACTGTACAATGGTGTTTGCCCTTACAATAATTTCAATAGAATGTTGACCATAGAAAATGAGAAAAGCAAGTAGAGAAGATAGTCATACTGTTATAATTCCAGTACATTACACTCACAGTATGAGAATGAAAACAGACTAATATTTCTTTAGCACCCTTATTTAACTTTGTCTGTTCCATGTGCTCTTACTGCTTCATTTCTTTCCCAGTATGATAATTTATGATTTTTATTTTAAAATTTAAAAGAGCACAGATTTTAAAGTCATATTTCTGGAGTATATGTTTTTTCTCATGCATACTTTGTTTGTAACTTCCCCTGTAATTAATAGGAATTACAAGACAAAGTCTAAAATATATAAGCCCTTTTCTTTCTAAAATGTATTATACATAACAAATGTAATTTAAAATTTTGCACCTAGCTTTGAAATGCTTCTCAAATATCCAGTTATTAAAACCTGCTCTATTTAACTGGGAATGAGAATTAAAATGGAGAGTTTATCCCAGTTATTACTCTTTTCTTTAGAAAAGTTTGTGGATGAGAAATGTAATAATCTTCATGCTACTCTAGAAGCAATATTATTGAAGGAAAGTTGCTTTCCCTGAGAAAACTTCTTCCACTTCTGTATTACTCCTGTAGTGTTGTGAACACTTTGGAGGTCTCCCTGTGTAGTGTATCCATGCACAACTTGTACGTCTGTTGGTGGGTCTTGTTTGGTCCATCATAAATAACCCTTTTCAAAAGCTTATTTTTAGTATTTGTCTTTAAAAGAAGAATTTGTGGGATAACAAGGCGACATCATCCCACATTGTCAGGGATATTCAGTTGCAGAGAAATTAAGGTCCTGACCCAGAAAAAGAATTGAGTTATACTCAGGAGTGTTAGGCACTGTAAGACCTAAAAGTGCTGCATCTACCTTTACAGATTTGAAGGGAAACCTAGTTTTCTTACAAATGACTGAGACAAAACAGCATTTCTGTTTCTTAACTGTCCTCTAGAAATTACTTGTTTTCTTTCTTATGCATGCTATTGAGTAATGTGTTTGAGGAGGAGCTGACATGAAGTTTCATGCTGGCAGTCACTTGCTGAGTAACATTTCTGTTGTGAAAGGCAGCACTGAAGAGAAGGGAAGAAAGCAGAGCATGTTTTGCACAATAATCTTGCAGTTCAGGCATTCATGCAAAATAGAAGAGTCCCCAGATAGCTTGCTTTTCTTTGGGAAATATACTTATTTTCATCCCAGAAAGCAGTCCTCATCAAGCATCAATAAATTTATTTTAGAGTTACAGGCATGACATAATACAGAACAGCCCAGGTTGGAAAGGATCTCAAAAGATGATCTGGTCCAACCTTTTGTAGGAAAGGGAGCTTAGATGACATTATCTAGCCACCTTGTCCAGTAAATTGAAAACCTCCAATGATGGGGACTCCACCATGGTCTTGTGGAAGGTCATCCCAGTGACTGATTGTTTTTACTGTAAAAAAATTTCTTTCTTATATGAAGATGAAACCTCTCCTGGTGCAACTTGTGCCTGTTGCTCTTTGTCCTCTCAATGTGACTCCTTTTGAAGGGAGACTCNAAAGTTTGTTTTTTCTTTCTGACCCAGTCTTAATGAATATGAATGGGCTATGTGGATAGGAGTGCCTTAAGCAGATGATAACACTGAACTAAAATCTTCCCCTCTTTGGACAAACTGCCAAGTGGAAAGGGTGAGCAAGTAATCTTTTAATNATGCAAAATAGAAGAGTCCCCAGATAGCTTGCTTTTCTTTGGGAAATATACTTATTTTCATCCCAGAAAGCAGTCCTCATCAAGCATCAATAAATTTATTTTAGAGTTACAGGCATGACATAATACAGAACAGCCCAGGTTGGAAAGGATCTCAAAAGATGATCTGGTCCAACCTTTTGTAGGAAAGGGAGCTTAGATGACATTATCTAGCCACCTTGTCCAGTAAATTGAAAACCTCCAATGATGGGGACTCCACCATGGTCTTGTGGAAGGTCATCCCAGTGACTGATTGTTTTTACTGTAAAAAAATTTCTTTCTTATATGAAGATGAAACCTCTCCTGGTGCAACTTGTGCCTGTTGCTCTTTGTCCTCTCAATGTGACTCCTTTTGAAGGGAGACTCTCTTTCCTCTTTGCAGATGTACTGGAAGTACTGGAAAATTATGTTGAGGTCCTCCCTCAACTCTCTCTTCTCCAGGGTAAAATGACCTAATTGCATCAGTCTTTTCTCATAGAACAGGTTCTGTGCTCTTAGATTATCTTTCTGAACTGCCTTTGAACCCTTCCCAGTCTGTCTGTGTATTTTTTGAAATGTGAGGACTAGAACTGGGCACAGTATTCTGGGTGCAATCTGATATTTCCATCTTTATCTGTTTAAATAATTGATTTTCACAAATTAAATATTAACTCTCTAGACAATTGGTTAGGTCTCCCATTTGAAGGGCAGAGATGGAAAACAACTGGTAGACCACATTCTTACTTAGCGGAGGGCTAAAGAATGAAAACCTTTTTCATCATTTTATAGAAATGTTCAAGAGAAAAGTCAGGACAGCACATCCCAAGCATAGATCAAGGCCACTTTCCAGATGAACTGGGGAACTTTCACCTGGAATGTGTGGCATTTGAAATCAATCTATTTCTTTCCCGTTGTGTCTTTCAGCTGATCTGCTGAACCCTTCAGCAGACGTAACTCTCATTTTGGAGAAACTAATTCACCCATAGCATTACAGAGGGTACAGGACGTTCACCCCATTCTCTGACCTACAGACCTCAAAGATAAATGTTGGCAAGCACGCTGAAACTCCCCATGCCTTTCATTCATGTAGCCTTGGAAAGAAAAAGAGAATCGTTGTCAGGAAGCTTGTGTCCCATTGAGAATCAAAGAGGCTGGTATGGCTGTACTAAATTTGGAACATGAAATTGAACTGAGGTTCCTATTATCCAAAATCATTGATCTAGCCAAAATGTTTTTCCAACATGCAGTAGTTTAACCCCAGCCAGCCACCAAGCCACTCACAGCTGCTCCTCACTCCACCACTAGTGAGACTGGGGAGAGAATCAGAAGTATAAAAACTGGAAAACTTATGGGTTGAGATAAAGACAGATTAATAGTAAAACAAAAGCCAGGCATGCAAGCAAAGCAAAACAATGAATTCATTCACCGTTTTCCATGAGCAGGCAGGCGTTCAGCCATTCCCAAGGAGGCTGTGTTCCATCACGTGTAATGGTTACTTGGGAAGACAAACACCATCATTCCAAACATACCCTCCTTCCCCCAGATTTATATACTGAGCATGATGCCTTAGGGTATGGAATATCCTTTTGGTCAGTTTAATTCAGAAAAAGCCTTGGGTCTGTGTAAGCCCTGCACAGCAATAATAAAAACATCTCTATATTACCAGCCCTGTGTTAAGCACAAATCCAAAACTCAGCCCTATACCAGTTGCTCTGAAGAGATGTAACTAACCCAGACAAAACCAGCACACCACAGAATTTATTTTGTTCTCCTGCCTTATCAAAACTAATTTTAAAAACCTGAAGAGAAAGACAACAAAACTCTTATTGGGAGAGATACACTTATAACATCATATTTTTAAAATCAAGTCTTTCAGTTCTGGTAGTTAATGGCTCCTTATAGCATTCCAGATCAACTTTGGTTCTCATCCTTGATAAGACACCTACACACAAAGCGTCCTTACAAAAGGGATCTTTTATCTTATCTATAATCAAGCCATTGTCTAGATTGTTTTGAGGAATTAATAAGTTTATGTTCACCAGACACTTTCAAATTGAACTTCAGCTCCAAATTAACTTCACACATGGATTTTTTTTACACTGCTGTTTTTTCTATCTAGCTCTAACTATAATTAGTCACTAAAAATTGTCTCTATGCCTGAAAAATGTTTCATACTCCAGCACAGTTCTTTTTCTTTGAAAAAATCCTCCAGCTGCTGAAATCTCAGTCATCTAATGATCACAAACCCATTCAGGAGCATCCTTGACCACTCTTCGTCCTAAAAAAACCTACAATTAAGGCACAGCAGCCTTTTTTTTTTTTTAATGCCAAATGGCATCTTTAAAAATAAGGAATAGCTGGCAAGTATGAAAAATGTGTTTTCATGCAATTTTAATGATGTATCAGTTATAATAAATAGAATGCAATAATTTATTTTAATAAATATTTCTAGCTCATGTGCAGTTTTAAAGCTAACAAGCTACAAAGCATGCTAAAATTAAATACAGCAATCTGAAAAAGTTTTTGTTATATTATTTCTCATTCCTGGTAGCTAATCCAATTAATCTGTTAATGTTTGGTTTTTCAAATTTAAGAGAAAATGCTAAATCAGTTTTACACAATTTCAAAGGCTAGAAGAATATATTTTGCTAATTTAAAGCTGTAAAATAGCTAAATGTGAAAGCCATAAAACCAAATTTGTTCAAATTGTCTTTTCGCCTTTGACATTTTTTATTTTTTTATGAATGAAAAGCTTTCTAATAAAGACTTTGTCAGTATAAAACTCAGTGAACATCAGAGGCTACCCATATTTTATCTCTTTTCTGGAAGGCCATAGCAAAGAAAACAGTGGCAAACCTGGAGAATTCATGGAAGAATCACAAAATCATAGGACTATAGAATGCCTTAGGCTGGAGGGGACCTTAAAGGTCATAAAGTTCCAACCTTCCTGCAAGGACCAGGCACACCTTCCACTAAAACAGGTTCTTCCTGTTCTAGCCGCATCCAACCTGGCCTTGAACACTTCTAAGGATGCGACATCCACAACTTCTCTGGGCAACCTCTTCCAGTGCCTCGCTACCCTCACAGTAAAGAACTTCATCCTAATGCCTAATCTAACCCTACTCTCTTTCAGTTTAAAACCAAGGGATAGACAAGGAAAAAGCAGTCAACTAACCAAATGCTTTATTCACAGATATGTAATTATTTTCTGATAATGATTCTTTACGCTCACTTGCTAGAAGTTTAACTTTATTCACATAATGCCTCTAATAATTTATCAAAGAAAAAAGATGAATATTGGGCAAATAGAAGCATGTAATCTCTTCTCCAAGGTGTGAAAAAGGTTCAAGTGTCCAATATTATACCTCTTTGTATTACCATCTTGTCTGAATTCAAAACTACAATTTTACTTGGAAATCAGAAAGGCAAGGAGAATGGAATCCTAAGTCGATAAAAGATTCTTCAATAATTGTCTTGTAAATATTTTATGTGTAGCCTTTATGGTAATAGTTTTATGGGTTGGATTTTAAATCTAGTTAAGTGAAGCCTGGTAAAATGAGTGTTAAAGAAGTGAGTAAGTGTTGCTTTTGCCTTTAAATTGTGCATCTGCTCACATCATTAAACAGCCTTTTATAAAAATATGAAAAGAAAATAAAATGCAAAAGAACAGGGAAGATAGAGTGGAGTTTTCTTCTTGAGGTCATGAACTAAACCCCAGTTTTACAAAGCTGGTAGAAAACCTAAGCAAGCTGGTGTGGTTACATGGCACTGTGAAGCAGCAATTCCAGGTCCAGTGGCAATATGACTGCAGTGGATTATGCAGAAGGATAATGTAGTTCTACACCAGGCTGCATTATTTCTAGCTCTCAACCCAGCTCAGAAAGAGTGGGTTCAGCTGTGGTCACCTAGTCCTGTTCAAATATATGTTCTCAGACAAACAGCTCTCACAAGTCAAGGCAACTGGAAACATGGTTTGTGCCAGGGCAGGCGTATCAGAAACAATCAAATAATACTTCTGACCAAATAAGTTTGTACCTCTTTAGCCTTTCAGTTTGAGGGTCACAAAGGAAGTGTGACCTTCAAAAGCAAAGCTGGGTAACATGGAAAAAACACAGTGAGAATGTAATAAATTATCCAGCATTAGGACAATGTGCTTTCCTAGTGCTAACAATATCTACTGCCCAACATCTACCATTACATGAATCAATCCAAACAGCCCCTGCAAAACAGGGACCCAGAGGCATTTCTCCATATAGAGACCATAAAAAATGAGAAAAACTTCTGAGGGACAACCCAGGTTCTTGCCCAAGTGCCTTCCCAGGACCCAAACTTCCCATGCACTTGACTTAAAGGTTTTAAAGTGCTGTTATCACATTACTTAATTATCGTTGTCTATGTATGAGCAAGGCTTAGAGAAAACAAAACTTATCACATAAATTCAGCTGAGTCAGACACTTAACATGGAAATTTCAGGCCAGATGTTTGTTTGGGGAAACAGAAGGAGAAACCTGTGCAAGAGTCACCTTGATGTATCTTTAGCTACATTTTACATGCCAATTTGCTCAGTATTTCAGTTGCAAGAGTGTTTGAAAAGGGGGCGACAGTCTCTTTGATTGTGTTTTTTGGGGTCAGTCTGCTGGGTTGAAAGGACAAATATAGCAACAGTAGGGATATGAGGAGATTACAAGAATGATACATAATGGTTGAAATAATGAAGCATCTCTGGATAAAAACAAAGACAAAACTAGGAAGAATACTGAGTAAGAATAGCAAGCACACAAGAGTATCTAAAATGATCATGACAATTCTGAAAGTAGTGGCAAAGAGAGTGACATTACTGTTTACAGGAGAAGCTATGAGCAGAGAGAAGCTAACTTAGCTGACCAGGAAAAACAAAAAGCTGCCTACCTTCAGCACCAGACTGGGAAAAAAGGCGTAGTTCAAATTCATATCTGCAAAGGCATGGTCTATTGGTAAGCCTTCATATGCCTCCTGGTGTGTTTCCCCACTGCTGCTGTGCTTCATTCAAACATTCGGAGCTTATACAGATTTGAGTAAAAATCCTACTGCAGAAAACATCATTATTATGTACCATGGGACTCTGGAAATCCATGTACCAATCTACTTAAAACATTGTTGTTAAATTCAGCTTTTAGAAAAACCTTCAATACTTCCTACCCCATGACAATTTTGCAAAAGCAGCTATGTTACTATTGCTTTTTCTAGATAATGTGCTATTTCTTCTTTTCTTGACAGGCATACAAATGAACTTAATTCAGTATTCTCTCTAAGAAAAATAACAAGATTTGAAAATCAAAAGATCCTGTTCTTCAAGCTTAGTTTCCAGTAGGAAAACACAGGCATCTCTGACAATGTATGGCTCACTAGTAAACATATTAGTAGACATGGCATTTTTCACATCGTGTTTGATAAGTTAGCACAGGGTTGCACAGAATTAATGAGATATTTTTCCTGTGCAAAGACAGATTTTTTTGGTGAATATAAACAAATGCTCAGACATAGCCTAGTAGCTGATAAGGTACAAAGAGACCCTCCCTTCCACTGACTTCACTGACATCAATAGGGACAAATATACTTCTCTCTGGCAGAGAATGATGTTGTTGGGTCAACTGTAAATGAGTAAAAACTAGTTTTTAAAAGGTTATGGGAGAACCAAAACATGACCTCATTAGCTCAGTAGCAATACATGTAGCCTGCACAAACATAATTCTCTTGATGTAAACAGACCAGTGGTTTATTGCTGTTTTATTGAACTTGGCAGGTTAGGAGCAAGACCCACAACTATCCCGTCAAGTCAGTAGAGTTGGCCTATCCTTTCACTAAAACAACATGCTACTACTCATAAAGGGCATGACAGCTGCAACAGAAAAAGCTGTCCCAGCCCCAACATAATAAGGAATTACAAAACATAACCATTGTAACCAGTGATCTGTTCTGAATCAGGCACCCCGTAGTGCTTTGAACCAGAAATTCTACCCTGAAGTGTAAATGTGTGGGAAAAGCAGAAGTTCTGACAAATCTGAGTTATCTGATGAAAAATATTCTGTTGTGGTTCTCTTTCTGCTCTGGTCCTGGGAATAGGTAAAATCTATATGTCCCAAGACACTTAAATACTTTGGCAAGGGTCATGCATGAAGAAGATGTTTGCATAAGCATTTACAATCTTTGCTTTTAATTCTATTAGTAGATCATTTCTGAGAAAACTTAACAGAGACAACAACCCAAAACAAGGAGCATATTTTATTTTTTTTAATCAAAAAAGGAATAATTTCTTAGTGATGCTGAAGGCTTTCTTTTTTCCTCTTTTTTCTTAATTTTTTATTTTTCTTATGAAATAATTTGTGATTTAATATGGAGCAGTAAGGAAGCAGAACTTCCCAGAGATTATTTAAAATATTATTTGAAAGAAGACAGCAAGAAGGTCAATGAGCCCTGAATGTCAATACATATTTTGAATGTGATCAGAAAATATTCTAGGAGTTGTGGCTGTGTCTGATCTCATCAATGTGTGTGTATATAAAGTCACACATAGAATAGAAACCAAGCTTGCTGGGCATAGTGGAATAATGGCAGGATTTCTCAGTTCCCTTCACATGCAATGTAGAAATCTATTCCATTTAGTACAAGTCAGGCCCTATCCCGAAGGTAGAAAAGTAAATGGAAAATTTAAAAAATTATTTTAAAGTTTTCTAGTGGCACTCTGGTTCTGTCACATATTTTATTTCATTTCTGGATTGCACTGATTATAGGTAGATATTTGATTTAACAATGTAAAACCAGAAGGGGTTTTAACCTCTTTAATTAGAATACCCTTCAGACACCCTAGAGAACAGATACTGACCTGTTTATCATCTAGCAATTATCTTCCTCCTACTTGTAAACTAAAAATCAACTGAATATAAAAATGTTATCTTCAGTATTATTCATCTTTTAGTCCTTCTGAAGGTTGCTTCACTGAACATGAATTCCTATCTCTCTTCTAGGGACTATTAATTTGCCTGCATATCACTTTGCTCCACCCAGTCCATAACCTGATATGTAACTTTCTTCTCAAAAATATCAAAGATATTATAAAGTCACACTTAAATGGTTAAATTTCCTTGCTGCTCAGGAATATCTAAATATGGGATAAAATGTCAAGTTTATGTGCACAGAAATATAGATTTTATTTTCTGAAGTTATTAATTTCTAGAAATTCAACACGTACTTTGTAAAAGAAATAGTTAGTCCCTGTTGAAAGAGAGCATATGCTACTTAAGCATATGCTCTAAAGGCTGCTTTCTTGACAGGGGTGTTTTCAGTCTGATACAACAGGAGAATGTGGGCACTGAGCGACATGAGTTCGTATTGTTTTTTTTATTTTTGTACTTGTGTATTTAAATCCAGTCTGAACTGTAGAGGACTAGAAGAAAGAAGCTTCTGGGAAGGTTAGAAAGTCTGTGGTTCATTTCATATGTGATTAACTTTCACATTTTTAGGTAGTTTCTTACCTACAAATTTGCTGGGACTGACAAGTTCTGCATCTGCTGGAGTGACTTTAAATCTCACTTGGGAGATGCCTTACTCATTTCTACTGTGTTATGTCATCCTCTCAAAATGTGCATTTGGGGTTTTTAGTAAACATTGTTTTCCTATGAGTTATGGAATGATCCTTTAGTTTTGAATTATGCACCTGCTGGCATCATATTAAGGCCAAAAAGCTCCTACTATCTCTTATTCATCAAATATTCAGATTCAATTAACTGACAACAGTGATCAAGGTGGAAAGGAGGGTCTGTGTTTTACTACAGCTCAAGGGTAATTGTCACCTTTAAAGTTACACAGCCTAAGACAGTGATATTTCATTTTTAAAATAATGGGATTTCTACAACAGTTGTCATGAGATTTGAGGTTGCTTCTGTTTTGTTGTTTACTTTCACTGAAATGCAAAACATCTGGTGTAAAAAGCACACACCATTGTGTCAGATGAAGATTTACAGAATCATGATGATTAAAAAGGAAAAGTGTTTCACAATAAACTGACACATGTGCCATGAGTCAATATTTACTTAGAGGCAGCTTTTGATGTCTTATAGAAACATAGATTATTGTTCTTCCTCTGCCTTCTTTTTGACTGAAATCAATATTGAAAAAATAAAAAAGAGAGAAATTGGAGTTGGCTAATCTCTTTCAAGACATTGCTGTACTGGTTCTAGGTAGAAGTAAAGGAAATTATGACATTTTTCTATTTGTTTCAATATTGATCTATCTAGGCTACATCTGTTCTTGCTACAGTCAGTTTTAAGCTGTCAATAAGACATTGTCCCCATAGCTGCATTTGATTGCTTTGTGTATACAGCTGGGCTTGTTTAAACCATGTTCACATGCACTACATATCTGTAGAAATTAGATTTTGCCTTTAAATTAACCCAAAAATCTGTTCTAGCCCTCATTCTATAATCTATGTTTTCAATGGGTAGAACCATTTATTTTGGCACAAGTGTAAAGTCTGCTTTCAACACAAACTGCATGAGTAATTGCATCAGATTTTAGTAAGGAAAAAAAGTCATTTGTGAATCTCAATTTTAATTTTGTCTTCTTTCTTTTAAGGTTCAAACAAAAAGGAAACAATGATAATAACATTCCTTGGTAGAATATATTTAAACATTCTGAAGAGATGTATTGAAGAGAGGTATTTTTTCTCTTTCTTGGAACACGATAGTTTCTCAGTCAAAATAAGATACAAAAAAACCCACATGTTATTGAGTATCTCAGTTGAAATAATTAAGTAGTCCAGATGCTTAAATTGTCCTAGATTGTCTAGAGTTATCTCTGTTCAAGCTATCCCTGCTGGGCAGGGTAGAATATTACAGAATGCAATGATAGATTTTTTGAAAAGCAAATTTGCTGAATACCCACCTCCTAGTTACACTTGCCAAGAATATTAAAAAAAAAATTCTATGTGAAACAATCAATAACTTCAATAGAAACTATAAGAATACATTTATTTGAAATACCCTTTTACCATTTTTTACCTTTTTGCCTTTTTACCTTTTTTACCATTTATTTGAAATACCCTATTATTTGAAATTAATGTGTATAAGACATACAGAGTTCTGTGAATCAGGATATGTTAGCCAGCTTTTGGATATGTCATGATTTTGTGCACCCCACCACAAGCCTGTCAAGCTTCTCTAAAATCCTTTTTGAACCTCAATATTTTCCATGTCTCTGAAAGCATATGTCTCTCCTGTATGACCTCATATTTTCATAAAATTTGTAGTGAGATAATCTGGGGTTTTTTTGCCTCTTTTGTTCATCTGATTGCTGGCCAATGGATTAAAGACAACAGACCATATAGACCAGCAGACTAACAAACAAACAGTGTGATTGGACATTCTTTACATGAAGCCAGATAGAACATTCAGCTGGTTTATCAAGGGTATCATTCACTTACTAAGGAGAAAAAAGTGCAATAAGACTTTGTACTCTGAAAACATCAGAAAAGAAATTGTGTGTGAAGTTGTGAATGCAGTCTGGAGAAAAGTGCAAGTAGCAAGTGGAGAAGCAAAAGCAGAATAAAAATGCACACACTTTAATGCAGTGATTCTACTTTTAAAATTTCCAGATATTGATTTGCCATAGATCCTGTTCCAAAGGATTAAATGTATTGGCTTACTTGACTAAACCCAATTTAGCCTAAGGAAAAATGGGTCATAGATTACTGCTTTTCCAGGAATGACTTTGAAGAATTCTAATGTAAGAGTAGACAGGAGATGACTGAGTAGCCATCATAAAATACTTTTAAGTTTGAACTTGGTATAAGAACATCTGAGCAAGCTTAATGCACTGAGTACTGTTGGTGCAATAAAAAAAGTCAAGAACATTGGATTGTATTGCTAGAGGGCACACAGTATAAATCAAAGTAGTTGATACCATATCCATGTAAGCCATAAATTGAACATTACTTAGAATGGTGTATATAGTTCTGTCACTATATTTTAGCAAGGATATAACTGTGCCTGACGAGAGACTGTATATTATATTAACCTGGAGACTAAAGTCATGTGCTAAAGATTTATGTAATAATTAGAATTGCAGAAAAAACCTCAGACTTTACTAAGATTCATTAATTAAAGAGTTTTCATTTATTGGCTACTCTTACAAATGAGTTGTTGACAGCAACTCTGAACCCTACTGCAAGTTAAATTTGCACTTTTTTAAAATATGAAGACTCCGAGTCTACTATTTACCAGACCATATTAAAAGATAAAATTCGGACTCTCAGCAGTCAACAGTTGTATGACTCATGCCTTGGAGAAAGTAGCCCAGCTCAATAAAATCCAGCACTGTAATCCAGGCAATGGGTGTGATCATAGATCCAGTGAGAGATCCAAACTTAACTGACAGTACAGATCAGTGGCAAGGTTCCTTACAGGGTATCTCAAGATAGTATGCAAATGATGGAATGGGACAATTTTACAAAATATTCACCTACACTTCCTAGGGAAATAGAATTAAATATGTTTGTTATAATTTGAAGGCAAAAAAACAGTGTTAGTCTTGTTTTGTACTTGGAAAGGGTGTCAGGAAATTCTACATTCACTGTTTTGGGGAGAAAGCTTCTATATATATGAGAAAAAAGAAATGGTTTTTTACTCTCCCTTGCCAATGAACATCAAGATGTTTTGATGTCTTCTGTTTATTATGTTTTTGCTCTGGGAATTTGAAACTGAAATTCATTTCAATATTATCTTATTTTTGAAACAAATTGTTTCATTCCCCGATCCATCAAGTAAAGCACACAGCACTGGATTAATTTAGATTAAGAGAAACAACAAGGAAAAAAAATACAAAGAGAAATCTTCAATGAGAAACAGTGTGAGTGCCTTTTCTATAGGGATTATAGCATTGTTTCTAATCAAAGTAGCACAAGAACTTTATCTGAAAGGAAGTTCTGAAATTTAAGGGTGTAGTATATAAGCAAATAAGTGTCATTTTACAATGTGAACCGCACATCTACATTTATAATTTTTTTTTTGTTGGGTTGAGTAACAGTGAATTTACTGTTCCACATTATGCATCTTTGTATTTTGTTTTTCTCTTGAAAATAATTTAAGAATGCATGTAGTAGGAGAAGTGCATAGATTTGTAGAATTTGTAAAGAGATACAGAAAAAGGGTAATAGCTTATGCTGCATCCTGGTGACACTGATAATGACCTTTTTTCCCTTAAATCTGTTGCTTTCAATCTACTGGTTGAAAGTTTAACACATGGCTTTCCTATTGTGGATCTTCTACTTTTAAGTACAAGACCATTTTCTCCTGTCTTCCTTTAGTCATGGCAACAAGGAAAATAACTGTTTCTATATGCCATTTGAGCCATAACTAAGTGATATGAAAAAAAGTGTTAAAGTAAATGTTAGAATCATATGGGAAACAGGCACACACTGTAGAAGTTCCTTTTCCTTTTCTACAGATTCTTTCACCAAGAAATAGTTTTATTACATTCCTGCAGTATTACTGCTACTCTCAACTGACATAAAATCTATACTCATAGGAACTTGGCAAATACTATCATAAAAGACAAGTTCCTATGGCACAGGTATCTTATAATACATGTACAAAATTATGACTTTGCACAAAGGGCTTGCTGCAGCCTTCCAAAGGACATTGATCTAGGATCCTGTTTTCAGTGTGATATTTTAGATGATTGAAATATTCATGTAAGCCATTAGAAAGGGTCCCACAACTGGGAGCTCCGGGCTTTTCTGATCACTGTCTTGAATTTATTAATTTCTATTTTGTATGAGACCGATGATTCAGGGTAGATATTTTTCTCAGCACTGTTAGCCTTAAAAGAAATAAAAGAGACAGCAGATATATACAAATACATTGTTTTACCAGCAGGAAAGTCCTTATAGTAAAGCAAAGAGGAAAGGAGTCTGAAGTTAAAGCAGAAATACTGGAAAACTGACAAATAATTACCTTGCTCACAATAATACTGTTTGCTGTATTATGCGCTCTTGATTTTAGCTTCCATTGGCGATTTTGAATCACTGTCATATAGCAGTAACACTTGCACATTTCTATGGGTTCGTAGTAAATTTTTAGTGACCTTAAAAAAAGGAATGCATTTGTACAATGCATTGCAATCATGATGCGGAATGTATAAATGTACTATACATGTCTGGGTTTTTTCATAGGTCTCACTTTCTTGTAGCAATTAAGGTCTTTGCAAAGCTGTAGCGAATCTCAGAACTAGACACAATACACTTTCAATCTGACTGTGAAACAAATAATAGAACCTTATTTTCAAGGGATATTTTGACAGAATTCTTATTCTTCCTCTTGACCTGTCTTTTTGAAGCCATGTCCCACAGTGTCCAGCACTGAACTGAGGTCAGTGTTTAACTACCTAGTATGTACAGTTTGAAAATTGCAGCATGTAAACCATTCATGCTGTACTCTACACTGCATAAACTGGCATTAACCATTAAGCAGCAACAACAATATAATTATTTTTTCTAATATTATTATTTTTTTAAACAAAGGAGTTTAATTTTTATCAAATAGAAAAAGCACATCTGAATTAGAATTTTTAAAGTTCCAAAAAACACAAAAAAAATAAAAACAACCAGCAACAACAACAAAAAAATAAACCGCCAACCCCAAAAAACTACAGATATGTCACTTACGCTTTAAGGAAAAATCATGGAATGTAAATCTGAGGTGAAGGATGAGCAACTTAACTTCAGTGTAAGCTACTAAAAATAAGTGTTTCATGATCAAAATGTCATATCTGCTGTAATCTTAACTTAATTCAATCGTATAATCACCACATCAAGGTTATTGTAAAGCCCAAAATGTTCTGTGCACTATATAGGTTGATAAGGTTTTTGGAGCCAAGATGAGCAGTGATTCCTTGTTGCTCTAGGATTTCTATGACCTCTATCATGCAGAAGTTTAGATTAGATTATTTTAATGATTCCTTAAAGAATATGACTGATAAAATTATGATACACTCTTCACTGTCTCAGTGAAACTATCACAGAATTCTTCTGCTTTTAATAGAATCAGCTGATAGCAAGTGTCTTCAATCAGTAATATCTGATACCTTAAATTAGACAGCAAAATACTGTACAATAGTTTGTGAATATTCACCTGCCATTTCTCAGAAAACACATATTCCAAAGCACAGAAATATCATACCATGATTCAAGTCTGTACTTCATGAGGATTGTCTGTATTTCCCAAGTGTGATGCCACTTCTTTATTGTAGCCTTTTAAAAGACTCCCTTTATGACTTTTTCAATTGCAAGTGGCCTTCAATCCTTAAATCTTATTACCATATTTATTGAAAGAAATCAAATCCAAACAAACAATTAGAAATAAAAGTAAACTGTGAGGTTACTGCTGTATCTGTAGATTTCAGTTCCCCAAATAATCATCATTCAAACTCATAAGATTATGTCAGATCCAAATTCTACCAACTGGCTCCTTCATGTCTTACAATGCATTTGGGAAAAATTAATTTTTATGAAAGCTTCATTTTCTTTCTTATAAAAAGCCTCTGAGACACATAAAAGGCATCTGAGAGCCTCTATAAACATGATTACACAAGAGAGCTAGGTACTTATAGCATACATATAATGAAATATGTACATGTCTTGAGTAATGATGTGTATATCAAAATGTTTACTGGTAATTGGGAAACCTGACCCAACACTTACCCAAAGCACTGGGGTTTTGTTTGGTCCATGATGAAGTTACCTGGAAAAAAAATGATTGCCAAGGATTACACAGAATATTCTTTCATCATCATATATTGCAGAAGCGGGATGGAGGGAAAACACAAAAGAGGTGAGATGAAAGGAGAATTGCAAAGGAAGCCAGACTTCTAAAATGAGCTCTGTGATCTCTCTTTCACTCCAATGGGTGTCTTCCCCCCTGACTAGCTCAATGTTGTATTAAGTAACAGCTATGTGACATTTACTACATCCCCTACGCAGAGAAAGGCAAAGAAAGCACTATACTACCCATTAGGATGAATCAGCATATCAATAAAAAACAACTCAAATTTTCACCTACAACTTGAAGCAAATCAAACTTTTTGGAGGGCTGTATATATGCACAGTTGTGTCTGCATGTATATATATATATATATATATATATATATATATCTCAGGATATTATATATATATATCAGAATATATATCTATATGTATATGTATACAAATATAATGTGTTTGAAGACTCTGTGAAGGCTAATGTCACAGTTTTTTATGCTTATCTCTACTAGTGTCCATTTTCTTTTAATCTGACTAGGACAGAGATGTCTTCAGTCATTAATCTCATTCATCACAGTTGGCAACTGTAACAGCACTTTTGATGGGAACATTTAAGTCATAAAAGGATGCCTTCAAGCACTCCCAATGCCTTCCGGGCTATTTTCACAAAAAACCTCATCAGTATTAATGTAGCATTAAGTATAGATGCCTTTGGCAGATAACAACAACAAAAAATTGCCTGAAGGTTTGCCCCTACTCTTGCAGTTGCTTGCTTCCCTTGCTTTATCTGTTCACACCAGAGGTGGGTTTTGGCTGGACACCTTAGATGACAAGTGTGATGGGACCACACCATTCCAAGATGAAGACAAGGCTGTGGCACAGTCGTGTTACTTTTCTCCCTCCCTTGTGACATCAGGAAAGATTCACAAGCAGCTGCTTATCCTCAGGTCCTACTCCTACCCATTTCAGACAAAGCAAGGCATATTAGTCACCATTGCTCAGTTTCCTCAGGGTGCAATATTTGTACTCCTATGAGTCTGAAGTGTCTTTTGTGTAATTACTTTTTTTGTCCACCATTTTCATAGCTGTTCTGCTATGGCTGGTGGGTTACTTGCAACTATCAGTGCTGCACAGAACACCCATTTGACAGTGGTGTGGATTGTTTGTCTTTCATGGCATTATCCTTGGCAGTGATTTTAGATACAAATCCTTCTACAATGCATGCAGTCCACTGAGGTCAAGGAGAGCATCCACAAGAAAACTGACTGATACCTAGTAATGAGGAATTAAGATCTCTCTTAGCCTACCATGCTCTGCATTTTACTTCTCTGTAGTTTTGTATTGCTGTATGTCAGGGTAGTGCCAAGTTGCTTTCCAGATAAAATAAACTGCTGCAGAACAGTTCCCAGGGTTGTTTCTGTTACATCTGTGCTGTCACCTATAAAGGGCTAGAGTATGGGCTTGAGCTTTAGTAAGTGATTATTAATACTGTTTAACAGTCAACAGACTACCAAACTCCATGTCAGTCTTTCTAACTTGCACTCCACAGATAGTATTTGGACACATTTCAAGGACTGCACAAATCAAAGACTGTTCCAACCAAGAAGCCACCCTCTTTCGATGGCAAAGGTAGTTCTTCAATGTATCAAGGAACAGTTGCATTTCATACTTCCCTTCAGGACCAAAGAATGGACTGTTGCTCTTTTCCTTTGGTCCACTTGCTTTCTGGAGTGTTGCGTATTTCTTTTTAAATACAGGAGGCAACACTTGAGCGTAAGGCTCAGTGCCCACAAAGCAAGTGGAAAATCTCCACTGCTATTTGAGAGCCACTCTTAGCTGCCCTCTCAGACACTGCTGAGCTTTTTCATCTTCTCAGTTTCTTCCTGTGGTCATGCACAATGCACTGCACCTAAGTTACTCTGATTCTTTTCTTCTGACCCATAACAAAAGAGGTTTTCTATGCTGAGCAGTTGCATCATCATCTTCAGTGTATTCAGTCTGCAGGCCTGCAAGGAGAAGGACCCAGGTCTTTCTAGCAGACAGCTTTCTTCTCACTTGTAATAAATTTAGTTATTTGGTGGTTTGAATTATCTCTTTTTTTATTTCTGAAAAAATATACATGTATGTTAGCAAAAAGCTCCTGCTCATGACCATGAACAACAATCTCCCTCTGTCTGTCTCTGTCTCTGTCTCTGTCTCTGTCTCTGTCTCTGTCTCTCTCCAGGCACTGATGCATGAATCCAATTATCTTTCATTCAGTCCTTCACTTGACTTTTCCTCATCTCATTTCTAAAGATCACAGCTGTGCTAGTTTATTGCATATGCATCCAGCATCAGAACTAGTAAGCATTTTACAAACTGCTGGAACACCTACAAATTTACTGTTGTAGAAGCCTCAACTGGTTAACTTACCTAGTGTCAATAAAATCTTCTTAGATTTCATTTTCTTGAAGAATATCCACAAAGAAAAAAGACCAAGAAGTGCAACTAGAAAGATCTCCAGTTATCACCCACCAACACAAATATTTCATTTTTCCTTTTTACTGTGTTTTTTTCTTTTCTAAGAGAGCATGAATAAAACAGGAAAAGAAGATATAAACTGAGATCACAGAATCCTTCAACTTGTAAATAGAGAAGCACAGTGGGTTTTTTATTTTTTTTTTAATTCTACTAGAGGGAAGCTTGGAGCCTAATTTTTTCAAGAGATATTATACAGCAATGTGTCTTGCATCTACTAGAAGACAGAATGAACTCTGTTAACTATTTTTTTTTAACAGATGAGATAATCTTGCTACCTCATCCTCATAGATGTGGCAGTAATTTCTTCTTAGTGAATAAAATTGGTGCCTTGATGAAATGAGAATTTCTTATTCTTGCAGTCTCAGCAGTGCTGTCTTTAGAGTTACAGGAATGGTAAATCTCTCTCATGAGTTGTTGCATTAGGTTATAGTCAAATACAACTGGAGCAAATTTCTCATCTTTGTGACTTTAAATCTACTTATAACAGTTTGCCAGGAAAACATGTACACTATTTTCATTAAACATTAGCATAACTTGCCAAATTAAGCTAGTTGGAGAAAAAGGAGCTTAGAAACCTGTACTAGCTATTTATTATGTATATATATTTCTTGGTGGTTTTGGTTTCGCTTTTGCTTTGTTTGTTTAGTTGGTTTGTTTTGTTTTTTGAGAAGGGAGAGATGTCCAGGGACATCTATTTAAGGTAAAAAATGCAAAGAATCTATTTAAGGTAAATAAAGCAAGCCAGCAAATAGCTATATTCAGAGGGAAGATAGCTCACAATTCCATAGCATTGTCCCCAGTGTTGTATCAGTTCTTCAACTGAATGAAAGAATTGAGGAGAGAGAGATGGGAGAAGGCTGGGTAGGCACAAGCATTCTCCTGTATTTAGAAATAAATTGACAACTTTCTACAGTTACAGTGATTAGTAACATAATCCATCACTGGGAAAATTAAGTATTTCTGACAGGGCACAGCCTCATGCAGGACAATAAGCACCAAGAGAGGAGACATTACTTCCTAGAGAAAGTTCCTGAGGTTTGAAGGCATTTCCCTGAGTCACTACTGTTATTCTAGTGAGGCTGATGAAAAGCCAGTCAGGGCTGAAAATACCCTTTAAGATGAAGGCAGCAGCATGGTCATACTGGAGAGGACAAAGAACAAAGATGCCACTATAGGGAAAAGCAAGGAGACTCTGGTTCTGTGTGTTTTGAAAACTTGATATTGTAGCTCATAAGCAGATTGTTTTCAAAGCAAGCTTCACTGGCTACAGATCAGTTATTCCTCCTTTATCTTGCATGGAAAGTCAGCTTTAGGACTCATTTTAACAGCAACTTCAATTTTCCCAAGAATTTAGCATGACAGTCTCTGCAAACATTTGGAAGCCTGTGACTACTATTACTGACTGGAACACACACCAGGATTTAAAATTCCATGGGTTCCCCTCATAGCAATTTCCAAAGTAAGAACAAATTATCTTAGAAGCACACAGAGAGATGTAATGAGAGATATCTGCGTTTCACAAATGATGCCGCTTTGGGGATTTTTTAAGTGAACTACTTTTCTAAGTGGATATGCCCATCCACAGAGACAACTTCTCCAGAACAAAATTAATTATCAAAATATATAAAGACAAAACATAAAATCATAGAGGTTCACGTGCTATGTCTGAACAAACATTGTCAGGATCCTGAAGAGGTATTTCCAATAGTGTATATGATTTTCTCAATTAGTCTAAGTATGTTCCAGTCCAACACCTACAAAATTAAGTTCCAAAACATTAAAAACTCCCACAAAATTGAAATTGCGTTTTCTTGCTATGTCTATTCGCAAGTGTTTGTTTTTGATCACTTCTAAGGTCTTTCTTTTAATTAATTCAAAACATGTAACTGAAATAATCCCCCATGAAATATTGAAATTGCATTTTACTTGCCAAAAAGGTGTTTCCTTATCCTCATAGATTATTTTCAATGAATATTTATCACTTTCTCTAGAGTCAGTAAATTCCCCATACATCATTTTCGTACCATTCTTTATCTCAGAGAAGATGTAAAGTCCTAAGTCTTTCATTCAGTAGATAAGAAATTGATTTGTTTTCCTGACTGTAGTCCAATATAGCACCCCTTTTTTCTGTTCTGAATTTCCATTGGTACAATTAGTCCCCCAAGGTGTACATGAGGTGTGCAAAATTGAGTGAGCCTGACATGTCTAAATAAAACCTTTAACAGCATCTATTATGCTCCCCTTGGAGAAATTGCTATGTTTCTGAAAATTCCTCATCAAAGGCATGTAAAAAAGGAGAATTTATTGAAGATGTGAAGATCTACTGAAGTGGTTTGGCTATTACTACCTGTTTCTGCTTCTATTTTTAGCTGCTAATCTCCATAACCTAATGACCTTGCTGTAATTTAGTTGTAGGAAGCAGAAAGACCATAGAACAATTTCAGTTGAGAATAAAATTATTTGTGTAGGCACAACCCATGAATCCATGTTTGTACAATAACAGATTTAATAAACTATGTAGGACTGAGTTCTAGGTTTATTGCTTGAATAGAAAAATCTGTTGAAGTGATGATAAAACTAAGCAGGCGTTCCATGAACCTTTACTTCCTGATGACTTTTCTGCAGCCATAATTTTGTTTTACAGTCTATTACAGTCTATCTTTGATCTGATCTACAAATTGCCAAGTGTTTCAGACATAGAGGTGTTTAATAGATGACCAGGCACTCAGCATTGCACTAAGGGTCGATATATGGGAAACAATGTCCAATTCCATGTTTGAATTTGATTGTGGACCCCAAAAATTGTATTCATATATTTAATTATTGCTGTAAAGCGACTGATCAGAAATACTGAAGCTGCCATTTTAATTTGTAATTAATGACACCAACCTTTCCCACTCACAATTTATTTATGCGCAAAAACTAAAAATAAGATATTTATTTTTTAAGTTTTATTGTTTTAATTTTCTGACCTATGGATTCTAGGCGTACACTCCAGAATAAGAAGACAATATTTAAGTCTTAACGCTTTTTTTTTCTAGTAGGCTATATCACTAAAACAGAGTGAATCCTCCTTATGGACACAGTATTGTGAAGAAATTCAGATAGTCCAGGCTTTAAGATGATCTTTTTTAAAGAATATACCTTAGGCACTGTGTATTGGGTTTGTATAGACAGCTTTTCATAGCAGGGGGCCAAAGAGGTAGCTTCTGTGAGAAAGTGCCAGAAGCTTCCTCCATGTCCAGCAGAGCCAATGCCAGATGGCTCCAAGACAGAGACTGACCAAGACCAAGGCTGGGCCCATCAGAAATGGAGGTAACACCTCTGTGATAACATATTTCAGAAGGAGAAAAAAGAGCAGGTGGATGTCTGAGAGGAGGCATCCTGTGAACCTGTGGGAATCCCATGCTGGAGCAGGCTCCTGGCAGGGAGCTGCAGACCTGTGCAGAGAGGAGCCCATGCTGGAGCAGGTCTCCTCATAGGACTTGTGACACCATGGGAGACCCAGGCTGGAGCAGCCTGTGCCTGAAGGAAACCACCCTGTGGAAGAGGGACCCACACTGGAGCAGTCTTCGCAGAACTGTTGCTGTGGGACAGACTCATGCTGGAGAGGTTTGTGCAGGACTGTCTCCCATGGGAGGGACCCCACACTGGAGCAGAGGAACAACTCCTGTCCCTGAGCAGCAGGAGAAGCTACGAGTGATGAACTGAGCATAATCCCCATTCCCACTGGGCAGGAGGTACAGCTGGAAAGGAGGGAGGAGTAGGGGGAAGGTTCTTTAAAGGTCTTATTTTACTTCTCATTATCCTGCTCTGATTTTGTTAGTAATACATTCAAAAAATAGCCGAAATTCTATCCTGTTTTGCCTGTGTGTGATCTGATGAGTGATCTCTCCTTGTCCTTGTCTCAAGCCATGAAACCTTCGCCATATTTTCTCTCCCCTGTCCAGCTGCAGAGGGGAGTGACAGAAAAGCTTTGGGGGTGTCTGGCATCCAGCCATGGTCAACCTACTACACACTGAAATAACAACTTGTAAATGTCAAGTGGTAATGAGAATACAGATGGGATTGATTCTCATACCCCTCTTGAATCACAGATACTTCTTACGTCAAATAAACTATCCTATATGTGTTTCTTTCTGCTAAAAATATCTTAGATTACCCCATTATTTCATATTATTATTGACCATTGACTGTTTTCTTTAAAAATTGTTCTTATATAGACATTAATTAAACCCATTTTCTTTAATGGATGTTGGAGCCTACCATTTTTGTTATTTCTATGAATTTAGAAACCAGCTGCACATAGGACTATAATCAGTAAGAACTTCTATAATTTTGAGAGGGTTGGGTATTTTTGTGCTAGTCTTGGCAAAAAACTTGAGACAAACTCTTTCATTTCAAGCAACTCATTTCATGTAACTTTTTATGTGAAATATGATGTGAAGGACGCTTGCTTAATATTGGCAATCTATAATTAAACATTTGATCTTTCTAGGTGTTTGCATTTTATTTACAGTCAATGGAGAATCAGGCATCTCCAGATGTTGAATCACCTTCAGTATCTCAGACACATATTTTTGAATGAAACTAATTACTCTCTGAAATCCATGTCCTTAATGGTGTTCAGATGCCTAGCATCTGAATAAATCAATGAGAGCTGGGCACTTAGATACTTTTCAGGATCTAGATCTTGAAAGCCTTTGACCCCTAAGAAGCCGGTAAGATCAAAATATTTTATTTAGGTCCTTTGAGAACATAGTCCTGTATCATGATAGTAAAGTATGCAGAATGCTAAACAATAACTGAAATAGCTGAAATGCAACATGATTATAAGCACAAAAACATAGTCAACCTAGAGATTTTGTTTCCTTCATGTTGTATACAATCTTAAAAAGATTAGCAAGCCTGAATACCTATATATGGTTTTAGAGGTATAATCACCCACTAAAATATTTACTAAAAAAACATAACTTTAGAACCAGCACTCTTAATTACTCTTTTTAAAAACATTTAAAGGAGAAATTTTTACATTGAAATATTTGGGGTGCAGAATGTTTGCCAGATAATACCTATGAAAATTAGAGATGCAAAGAATAACAATTTTAGAAAAGCAACTACTGGGAAAATTGCTTAAATATCTTCTAAAGAGTGGGAAAGTATATGTTAGCCTCATGTATATACATGCATGCAAATTCATCTTTGAAAACACTTGTATGTAGAGTCCTTTTAAAGGATACACTGGAGCAAATTTCCTGTATGCAGACAACCCATTTACCCCAGCTCTACCACCCCTGATAAAGTTAGATATGAAGGAAGGAAAACATCTTTAGGGCAAACAGATGTAAAAGAACTCAAGCTAAGAATTACTGTATTCATTAAATAAACAAAACTAGAACAATCAAAAATAAGTCTAATTTGTGTTCAACTACATCTTTTCCTATCATAATTATGTGCCTTGTGTACACCTTGTAGACATAATCACCACAAAGACATATAAGTTTTTGGGTTCTTCTGGCCTAAGTCTGATGTAAACACTTCTAGAAGAAAGCTGAATTAAGTAAATGCTGATTGCAGTGGTTTATACTTTCTTTTTAAGGCATGAAAACATTGATATTAACTTATTGTAAAACTTCTAGGTCTAATATATATGTCAATGGGAATTCTGAATCATAACAAAATGGAAGAATACACCTCAAATTTGATACATGAGTTGCCTGAAAAATGCTAAAACCTGATATATTCAAAAGCTATTCTTTTAAGAGAGCTTGCATTAAATTTGGCCACAAGCTCTTATTTTTATGTATGTTTGAGCAGAAGAAAGCAGATCTAGATATCAAAACCAAAATAACCACATATTAAGGACATCAAATATTAATTGAAAAATACATTAAGCATTCATAAGACGACAGATTATAAGATTACTTCTGTGGTTGGTATTGCAAATGTTTTCTTACCTTTATGTTCATAGTTATATCAGTTTATGTATTTTTATTTTTCCTTACCAGTGTGATAGAGGAGAAATACAGAAGAAAACGCTCATCAAAAATCTGCCTCATGGTATGGAAACAGATGAATGACTGATTGTTTAAACCTGTTCCTGGGTTCAGATTTTTGCTTTTAATTCAGTCCTATCTGAGAACAACTCTTAAGCAAGTTTTTGTGCATAACACAGGAGTGGAGACCACAGGTGGGGGCAACAGTTTAAACACACACCCCCACAGCCAGCGCACATAGAAAGAAAGCTTCCTTTAAACATTTCATTTTTTCTCAGGTCCTGGATGACAGCTCATTGCAGCAAAGGAACCCTTAGGACACTCCTTATTCTAAATGACAGAAAATATCGTTGCTACATAACCTGTCTGAACTGTGAGAGACCCACACAGAGTCAGTGCTCAAATTTAGGCTGAACACAAATGGAGTGTGAAGGTGTATCCCACTCAAGTGTCTGATCATTTAGCTATTGGCTATTATATCATAGATTTTTCTCCCTATAACACTCTTCCTTAATTTTCTGGTGAAACTCAGTTTGTCTTCCCCTCATGAGCACAGCACTGTGTTGTATCCTTCAAAGAGATTTTCTGGCTACAGCAAAGCTCCTTCCATCTTACTTGGATTAGGTTTCAGACAGATCCTTTTCATATAGGTATTAAACCTGCTGAAGAGCTGCATGAGGGTGATATCTGTAGATAGTAAAAAATAAATCTGGTTTATATCTTCATAGAGCTGACACTGGAGACCATTAATTAATGGTTAATTTTATAATCCAATGGTTAATTTTATAATCTTCCCAATTTTAGTATACACAGGACTCCACAGGTAAGTAAGATCAAGGTAAAGTATTAATTGGCTGTTGGGTCCTTTGAGGAGAGATGACAGTATTTATTCAAATCTTTCCACTCTAGAAACATATTTAACAATATATTTTATTAAGTGTATATTTGAGGCTTTCTTGATTCATGCCATCTCAGATTTGGTACACCTAGGGAGTTCTCTGTTGAACTAAAAAATTATATTATTGCCAGAAATATAAAGCGGTGGATCAGTCTCCAGACCCTATGTCTAGGATTTCAAATACTTGGAAAATATCAAAGCACAGTAGTGTAGACATTTGTCCACTGGAAACAGAACAGAAGAAAAATGTTCATAAATCAAACAATTTTTTTTCTTCAAAGATAAAATTCCTGTATTCAGACAGCTTAATATGGTTGCTCCTATCCATTCACGGGGTCAGGTTTATTTGGGACTGCTTTTCTGTATTGATGTAAAATGTGAACATTTTCCCCTATGGTGCAATAAATCACTCACTTTGCCTCTCCTATTAGGAACTTGAGTAGACACTAATTAACCCTCTGGAGAAAATGTTTATAAAAATAACAAGGAATTATTAGCAATGAAGCAGATTTTTTTCCTCTAACAAAAAAAGTCAAACTGAGACAGTGAATGCATTATTGTTAAATTGTGGAGTTAACTTGCTGGTTGAAAATTTTAATGAGCTGACACACATGGCTAGAAAGGTTTTTGAAAGAGGCAGCATGTGTATCTTTTTGTGTGTGTGTGTGTGTGTGTGTGTGTGTGTATGTCTTCCCTGATGAGAATCTTTCACTTCTGAGACTTCTGAGTAACAATTAAAGAACATATTCTGAAATGTACACATTTTTTAAGAAATGTTGAACTTTTTTGGTTATGAAGAGCCATATGATTCCTAGAAGGGGCAAGACTTTTCACCTTTTATTCACAGAAATATAAGTAGCAATGAAACACTCCTTTTAGGGATACTTTTTTTACAGGAGGAACTTCATTTGTGCTGATGCTCCACCATCCTAACAGTAGCTCTGACTCAACACAGTTTTATGATGGCTAAAGGACTTGTTGAAATATCTTTGCCCTAATTTTTCCTGCCAAGAATAAATACAAATATATTGATTATTCTCCTTAATTTCTTTTTTTCCTCACCTAATAATTTCTTTGTATATAAACTGCTTATAACTTTAATAAATGAGAATTTTTCATACATAAAGTTTCAAGATTGAGACTTTAATAAATATTTTTCAGTTCTATAAGATAGCAAATATTTAGACTATAAAGCTTTTCAGATTTGCATTCCACTGCCTTCAAAACAAATGTATCAGCCTTTAAGTTTCCCCTTATTAGTTCTCAATTTACTGTCTTCTACTTATAGTACTTCCCACTTCCCACTGCACTTTCCTTACAAGAAAAAAGAAATAATTTAAAACATAACATCTCCAATAAATTAAACTTGGAATACATAATTTTTAAAAGTTATACGATTTAAATATATTTTAGCATTTCAGTCGCTGCAGGTGATAGGTGTTCCTTACCCAAAGCGATAAAATTTCATCTTGTTCTTCTTTTCTACCACTGATTGAGAAAACCCTTAGATGTTTTGCAGTACTAAAAAAAAATAAAAATCCAGCAACGCTTAACTCTAGTGTTTACTTTGCTTCATTGTAACAGAAAATGACCATCTGCAAATTGGGTTCCCATGCTCTTGAATTTTGAGAGAATTTGGTCCTTATTATAAGATGGATAGTTTAAATAAGAGAAATATTTGATTCCACTACACAAAACATACATAAACAAGGAGGATTATACAAATCACTTACTGAATGCTCAGGAGATCATAAACATAAATTGCTGCTTCTTATAGCCCTTGCCTTCTGTTTCTTTTAAGATGAACTATATCCTCAAAATTATTACAGAAGTTTTGTAACGTCTTAAGTTCTTAGCTAAATCAGTGTCTTTTCTGGAAGGCAATGGGAAAACGTTAGCTATGTAACGTCCAAGTATCTGTTATGTCTTCAAAGATAAGAACTCAGTGTTTATTCAGTATTATATATCTGTACTACAAACTAAGGCAGTGTAGACAAGGAATGACCAAAATGAAGAAAAAGCTTTCTTTCAAACATTTTTTGTAAATAAAACCAAACATATTCACAGAAAATTATGAGCTATTTCTTTGAGAATCACATTTTTGTTTGAAGAGTTTTCTTGCATATTGTTTAAATATAACTTTAATTCTTGTACAAAGTACTGAAAGCACTGGGCTTGTTTCTATTCTGTTCTGCATCCAATGGGAGGGTAACAAACAGAGCCTTAACTTCCTCATTCCCAAAATGCTAGGTAAATTTTTTTGACCTGCAATGGAATAAATATTGTTGCTACTGCTGATTGGTGCTGACTTGTTACTTTCCTCCTGCTGAAAGAGATGTGATTGAGGCTCTTGTAACTATGTATATTGAAAAATTATTGTTGTAGAGTATACACTCTCAATGCAGCCAAAAAGACATCAAGGCATTTGATACTATTATAAAATACATTTATCAACTCAGTCCTATTGCTCTAGAAAAACGGAAACAGTTAAAATTCCCCTCTGGGTACCACTGCATATTCCACCTGATTCCCCACATGTACTTTTTGGAGACAAGAATATGAAGGATCTAATGCTAGACCCAGCCTAAATTTTTAGGAATTAATCTAATCCTAGAAAATCTTATTTTTACATAGGAAATTACAAAGATAACAGAACTAAGACTTAGCTGAATTTCATGTGTCCACATGGTATATGAATCTCAGATTCTAAACATCTCAGCTCTAACTGTAAGTTTCCTTCCTGTTTATTAGTAAGCAGTAGACTTCAAGGAATGTTTAAATCTGTAGCAAGGCATCTCCCCCACCACAAAAGCTTATCTGTTGCTTCTTAGCTGATGAAATAACTCAGGGCATCTCACTCTCACATGAGCTTTGGTGAAATAATCAGGACAGTTTGCCTTGTAGTGAGTTATTTCAGTGCCATGGGATTGATGCTTTCAGCTGACAGTAAATATCTTGCTGTGGAAGCAAGATGTAGAAAGATAAGACGGAATTTCTGATTGACAGACACTTCACTTTACAAGTTATTAAAGCTACACCAATTTTTCACAAAGCAGAAATTTTCTTCACATTTCCTGGAAATCTGTGGCAGTTTCTCCCCAAAGTTTGGTTGCCTGCTTTGTGACTACTCCTTTGAGGGTTGGGTGAAAGAACTCCGTGTACAATATTGTAATTTTGGTTACCTTGACTCCTAATCTATACTATATCCTTGCTAGCTTTAATAAAGGTCATGCACTGTTTTACATAATCTACTAATAGTTTTTTGTTTCATACTGTGCAGCAAGTAACTCTGTTTAAGGTCTTTTGTCTGTAATGTCCTGTTTATTATAACTCATTTTATAATAGACCTGATCAGCCATTCTCAGAACTTGTGAGCCAGAGGCGTTTAAGTGCAGGCCACCTAATTGACAGACTCTATGATGCTGCCAGATTGAAGTTGTTTCTTGCCTTATTTGGCACAAAACCAAAAGAAAAATAGCAGGTGTTCTGGAGCTGAGTCTTTTAGATCACTTAAGCCCAACAGAGACGCTCTTCCATGCCTGAAGAGTGCAAAGTGCTTGTTAGGGACAATTCTTTGTGCCTCATTTCACAAGTGTACTGGACAATCTCCTTGCTCTGACATACATTTCCTTCACAGATCTTCAAATATTTCCCTGTTTTCTCCTGATTTTTTCCTGTGCTTTCTTTTTCACTTTTTCATAACTCTACTATTTGTCTGGAAACTTATCTGATCTTGAAAATTCACAGCCGCCTAGTTTCACTGATGAATATTTATATCCTGTGCCCTGGCTATCTCCACCAAAGCCAATACAAAAGTCATCAGAAGCAACAGTGGTATGGAGTAATGCACAGATACAACAAAAATCAAACAGTGTAAGTATCTGTAGAGCACCCACAGACCACTGAATGAAATTAAAAAATTTCTGACCTTTGACTGTGAACTGGCAAGCTGTCATGCCTGAAACAGCCACAAGAAAAATGCTGACTTGTTTTCCTTAATTTCTGATAGAAAAGAGCTGATATTTTTTTCTTTTAGGAAGGGTTTTCTTCAGTTGGACCATTTGCAACATAGTTCCAGCCAGAGCCAAAGAGAAGCCAGCAGTTAGCATACGTCCTTATGACATACTGAGTGGTGACTATTATAGACACTGCTCATTCACACAGCCTTCACTTAACAGCCCTCACAAATTAGCTATGTGTGCCCCCCCACCCCTCCTGTAGGTAGTTGATGCTGCTGGAATTACCACTCTAACCCATTTCATCCACACCTGATCCAGAGGTCTTCTATGAATTTCCCAGCTTTTGTTACACTGCTTTATTAAAAAACAACTTAGTCTATCTGTTTGAGGGAAAGCCACCAAATAAACAACAGGTCAAACAATCATTCTGCAAAAGCAGAGAAAAATAAAGCATGGTTATGTTTTACCAATGCCCTTTGTTAATCCCTCTTTTTTAAAAAATCTGAATCTTATTTTTAATTGAAAAATATATTGGGTGTTAAATGCTTCATGTATACTGAATACAAATGAACTTTTTTTGGAATGTTTTGCTCATACTTCTCTACAAAACTTACTTAAATAATTCATAATTCATATCTTGCAACCAACTCAATTTACGGCCTTTGATTTCAAAGTTATCCATGAATAAGCTTCTTGCAGTCAGCTAATTAAAATAAAATAAAATAAAAAGTTATTGAGATCATATCAGAGTCAAGTAATTCCTTGCTCTTGTTAAAGCACAATAACATCATATGACTATATTTTCATCTTTATTCCTAACACATACTTCAGGTTCAGCTGAATATTCTTTAAGAAGCATACAGTCAGTAAGAAGGAAATTATTTAATTATGAAATCTCATCAGTATGTAGAGTTTTTTTTCTTAATGTAACCTAAAATATCTTGACTGAAGTAATAGTGGCAAGAAAACATTTTGATTTTAAAAAAAGCACAAATATTTATTTTAACCCGTAATGAAAAATCTGTTACTGTCATTGTAGAATAAAATTATTAGGTCCTCGTACATTATATACAGTTGAGTTCTCCTGTAACAACAAGTAACAACAGTAATAACAAAATTGAATGGGAATCACACGAGACAGGAGGAATAAATGAAAGTAGGTATTAGCCATCTGGCAGTACAAAATCAGGTGGTGACCACCAAAGGTGGGCTGTGAGTCTGAGTGAGAGAACAGGGAATAAAGTTGTATTAACTACTTCAACTTTTTTCTTTCCCCTTACTTCATGTGCTTTCAGAATTTATCAATTCATCATGAATATGATTTTATATGAGTAACAGAAATTGACATATAAAATCACTATTTGTTGATGTAAAAAAAAACATGATAAGGGATCACAGTACGGTTCCATGGAAATCAGGAATTCAGGAAGCCTAGTAACTCCTTGCAATACTATGGTAAGTATAATACAATAACTTCACTTGGCAAAGTATAAACATTCATAAGAAAGCAAAATTGTATACAGTTCTTTCTCCTCTCATGTCATCTCAAATAAATTTACAATATGATTAGTCTTTGACAATCCCATACCATTCAAACCTAGCTGGGTAGTTGTTGTATGCATTCCTTCATTCCATTTCTTTTCCTGGAAATGAATTAGTCCATCTTTCACTAGTGTCTTGATGATAATCCTGACCTTCTTAAGCTTTCTAAATGCAACACAGCAAAGGAAGAGTTCATTATCATTCCTTTCTGCCCTTCTCAGGGAATCTGCGTTGATTCCCTGTTACATTTGGCCATACCAATATCTTCGTTTCCTATCAAACCTTTAATCTTGGCATAATCCTTAGTTTTATACTGTCCTGGTTTCAGCTGGAATAGAGATCATTTTCTTCTTAGTAGCTGGTATAGTGCCATGGTTTTGATTTAGGATGAGAATAATGTTGATAACGCAATTATGTTAGTTTTTGCTAGCTGAGGGCAAAGTTGGCCAGGAGCTGGAACTGTCTCAACCATCGGTGAGTGGCGAGTGATTGCACTGTGCATCACTTGTTTTGTTTATTCTAACCTGATTATTTTTAAAAATATTATTGTCTTGACTGATATTATCATTACTATTGTCATTATTTTCTTCCTTTTCTGTTCATTATTCTCATTCATGGGTCTTTGTCTTAACCCATGAGTTTTCTCACTTTTGCTCTTCCATCTCTCTCCCCCATCCCACTGGCAGCAGAGGAGTGACTGAGCTGCTGTGTGTGGCCATCACTGGCTGAGGTTGAACTATGACATGTGACAACAAACATATTTACAGGCAATTTTCTTTCAGTAAAAAGCCTTAGATTCAAGATCAGACCAGTAGATTTGACTGGATTCAATATAACTTGACCACTCCCTTTATCTTCCACTTGATTTACTATAACTTCCTTTTCTCATTTCTTTCAATACTCACTTTTGACTTCCAAGTTCTTTGACTTTCCAAAGTTCTGTTATTTTTTGTGTGATTTCATTTCATTGCAAACAATACTCAGTTTTCTTGTATTTTCAAAGCCATGCATACCTTGCTCCACCTTAATATCTGAACATGATTTTTTTTCAGTTTTCTACTATTTTTCTTCCCAAAAACTTGGAATCTCCTTGTTTTCCAAACAACAATAGATACGTTTACTTACAGCATCAAGTTCTGTCAAAACTGAGCATTGCTGTGAATGAAATAAATATAGAAGGGAGGGAAAAGAGTCTAAGTTACAGAATAATCATGTTCTATTTAATTGAAGCCACACAAAATTTAAAACATGTTACTTTCTTTTTACCTAATTATATATGCATTATTAATTTCTTCTTACTTTTTTAAAACTAAACCATATTTTCTTCAGAGCGAAAGACAGCATCAATAGTTTCCTCACTGATGCATGAGTTTCCAGCAGACGGTGAAAAAGGCACTCAAAGGTACAAAATTAGACTATTCAGTGTGTCCCAAGCATACAACAGGCAGTAGATTTGTGTGCTAACGTGGATATCTGAATTATTTATTATTTATTCATTTATTTATCTGTTATTTATTAATTAATTATTATTTATTTATTACTTAATTATTTATTTATTTAATGAATTGTTTATTAATTATCTTATTTTTAAATTCTCTATTTGTATCTGAATGAGTGAATAAATTGACAGAAACTAGAAAGAGAAAACATAAGAATAAAAAAATACAAAAGTAGTATGACTGAATGAAGGAAGAATAATTCAATACTGGGTTTTATAACTCCATCGACAGTTATTAAAATAGTGGCATTTTACACTGAGATAGTCCCGAAAGAACTTTGGATAGGACTAAAATTTTTTTGGTGGGTGATTCTAAGAGGAATTAAAAAGAAAAAAAAAAAAGCAAAATTTCTGTATTGGGTTTGCATGGCTTGGTTTTTGGTAGCAGGTTGAGCCATGGAGATAGCTTCTGTGAGAAGATGCCAGGAGCTTCTACTGTGTCCGGCCGAGCCAATCCCTGATGGCTCCAAAGATGGACATGCTGCTGGCCAAGGCTGGGCCAATTTGAGATGTTGGTAATGCCTCTGTGATAGCATATTTAAGAAGAAACCAAAACAAAAGTTGTTATGTAGTTAAAATTATGTCCAGAGAAGAGAGGAGTGAGAAGATTTGAGAACAATAACATGCAAACACCAAGGTCAGTGCAGAAGAAGGGCAGGAGCTGCTCCAGGTGCCAGAGCTGAGATTCCTCTGCAGCCCATGGAGATACATGGGATGCAGAGATCCACCCACAGCCCGCGGGGATCCATGGGGATGCAGAGATCCACCCACAGCCCATGGGGATCCATGGGAGATGCAGGGATCCACCCACAGCCCCTGGAGGAGGAGCCCCACACCAGAGTGGGTGGGTGCTTGAGAGGAGGCTGTGATCCCATGGGAGACCCATGGAGAGAGTCCCAGCCTGGAGCAGCCTGTCCCTGGAGGACTGCACGCCATGGAGGAGTGACCCACACTGCAGCAGTTTGGGGAGGGCTGTTCCCCATGGGATGGACTCACACTGCAGCAGTTTGGGGGGGGCTGATCCCCATGGGATGGACTCACACTGCAGCAGTTTGGGGAGGACTGATCCCCACGGGATGGACTCACACTGCAGCAGTTTGGGGAGGGCTGTTCCCCATGGGATGGACTCACACTGCAGCAGTTTGGGGTGGATTGATCCCCATGGGATGGACTCACACCGCAGCAGGTCACAGGGAGCTGTTGCTCATGAGATGGAACTATGTTGGAGAGGTTCACAGAGAGCTGTCTCCCATGGGATGAACTCCACGGTGCACCAGGGGAACAACTCCTCTCTCTGAGCAGCAGGAGAAGCCTTGGGTGATGAACTGAGCATAATCCCTATTCCCTGTCCCCTTGCACTGCTGGGGTAGGAGGTAGAGCTGGACGGAGGGAAGGGTGGGGGGAAGGTGTTTTTAAGGGTTTATTTTACTGCTTATTATCCTGCCCTTATTTTGTTAGTAAAAAACTCACTTTGTATCTCTAAATTGAGCCTGTTTTGCCCTTGATGGTATTTAATGAGGGATCTCTCTCCTGGTCCTTATCTCAACCCATGAACAGTTCATTATATTTTCGCTCCTCTGTTTAGATTTTCCCCCCTCCGTGCTGTGGGGAGTGAGCGAGCAGCTTTTGTGGGTGCCTGGCATCTGGCCAGGGTTAACCCTCTACAATTTCCCAGTATATTCCTTTTTGAGGATCAACCTTGCACCTGGCTCAACAAGGAAAATTACTTACAGATTTTTGACTGCAACACAGAATCACAGATTCATAGAATGGTTTGGGTGAGAGAAGATCTTTTAGATCATCTAGTTCCAACCCCCTTGCCATGAGAAGGGACATCTTCCACTTGACCAGGTTGCAAAAAAGACCCATCCAACCTGGCCTTGACCAGGGATGGAGGATCTAGAACTACTCTGGGCATCCTATTCTAGTGCCTCCCCACCCTCACAATAAAGAATTTCTTCCCAATATCGAGTCTAATCTAATCTAATCTAATCTAATCTAATCTAATCTAATCTAATCTAATCTTACCTTCTTTTGCTTCATAACCATCACACCTTGTCCTATCTCTACCTGCCCTTTTAAAAAGTCGCTCTCCAGATTTCTTGTAGGTCCCCTTATTGTACTGGGAGGTGCTTTAATGTCTCCTCTGAGCCTTCTCTCCTCCAGGCTGAACAACTCCAACTATCTCAGTCGTTTCTCATATGAGAGGTGCTCCAGCCCTCTGATCATCTTCATGGCCCTCTGTAAGAGCTTTCCTGGCTTTTGCACCACTAATTAGTGGTTTGTCATCTGTCTCATCTGTTTCAGTTTGGAGCCAGGATTATTAGAAAAGCAGTCTAGCCAGTTTCTCGTGTTCTTGGATGTTTATTACATCTTATCAAAATTTACAGAAAGCATAGCAGCACTTCTAGCTGCTCGCTGGAAGAAGGAAAAATGGCTTACAGCTGAGCCTGTTTCAAGGCCTTTTAAAGTTAAACATGCTAATAAAAGTTTAACACTTCTATTATTTATACTTTTAACCCAATAATAGATTCCCATGACCCTTGAGTGACTTTAGACTGACCAATCCAGAGGTTACTACCTAAGTTCTGTGGAGAAGCAGGAAGAGAAGAAGATGAACAAGAAGAAAGACACCCCAAAATTCTCCATCTTGTCCCCTAATTACCACTATACTGTAAAAACCTCAAATTTAAAACCCATCACCCAGTGAAAATTCACTCACTCATTCCATCCAAAAACCTTAATTCAATCCCTACATTCTGATCTCTCTCTGAAAAATTCAGAGAGACTCCTGACTTACTGACTCCAACATATCCAACCCACCACACATTTGTGATTTATAACTTACTATTTATATTTACAAATTTTCTCCAAGGTTTCAGGTCCAGTGCAGTGTTTTTCAGGGGGTCTGTGCCTGGAAGCACAGAAAACTCCAAAACTCCAGTTTCCTGAGATCCAACAGCCCTCCTCTGGACCTGCTTCAACAGGTCCATGCCCTTCCTGTCCGGGGTTCCAGAGCTGGATGCAGTATTCCAGGTGGGGTCTCACCAGGGCAAAGCCGAGAGGAAGACACATCTTCCTCGACCTGCTGGTCAAGGACCAAGGTCTGTCTTTGCAAAATGTTCTTATATAACTGGAAAACATTCTGGCTGTTTTTTGTGCTCCTTTCATGTCTCAGGAAAAAAAGTGGCATCATACTGTACTTATGTAGACATTGATCCTTGTAAAGTTCTTCCCATAAACACCATGCTGAAGGCATTCTCAATGTAGTCCATAGCATGAGTAGGTATAGCTCATAAATATAAATACCTTCTCTCAATATCCAGGAGTTCAAAGAAAGTAGAAAAATATTAGCAGCCACAAAATAGGTGCTCATAAATGTACATACCTACTGGATAATGTCAGGGGTTTTTTGCTTTTATTATTACTTTTAATAGTGATTAGTATGAATTACTTCAGAACTTTGAGCAAATAACATAATAAAATTGCACATAATATAATTACATAATATTTTTGTGATGAAAGGTCCTTGTCACATATTGCAAAAAGACCTGTAATCTCTTCTGTAGTGTAAAAAAGGACATATTTCAGCAGGAAAAGTCTTTTTTCATAATGCACCATCTCATTTTCCCATCATTCAGAGTTCAGGTATGTTTTTACACTACGAGTAATAAAAGACAGAAATCCCATCTAAATCAACTATAGTCTCATCTGATCTTTGAAACACACTTCAGTAGTATTTAGAAAATTATTGGTATCTGAGACTATATTATTACTTTGGATACATACATTTATAGTTCATATTTTTTGACTACTATTAAAAGCAGCAATGCCTGTTACAGTGAGAATAGAATGATAAGAAACTTCATCTCAAGTAGGTCAATGACAGACTGTAATGTGTGTCATCATAAAGTCTTAAATTTTGAGTCCAAGTCCTGTGAATTTAAAGCTTCTACTCCAAGATTTAAGGTATTTTGCTAACAAGCAGGAGAAAGATATAGAGTTATGAAAGAGAAATATTCATACCAAGCCAACAACATTACTGCATAAATGCTAATTTCTCTGCTTCATGTACATTAAATATGTTTTCTGGAGAAAGACATAGTTAAAAACAGGAGGAGTAATCATTTCATGAAGTGACTGATCTCTCTTCTGTCACATTTAAAAGAAATACATTTAAAATTTGGTTTTAAACTGTATTTGAAATGGGCAGAAACACATTTCTGACCTGTGAATGTCCTTTAGATTCTCTTTCTCTCCCAGTGAATTTTCTTCAGGATAAAATATGAGGTAAAATGAGATTAGATGTAAATGCCATATACCTGCCATCATAAAGAAACATTTCAGTTGATTGAATTTCTAATTCTGAGACGCTCTTTAGCCGACTAAACTTTGGGAGGCTTGGAGATGGAAAGGGGGGAGATTATATGAAGTTAAACACAATCATTCATTGCTGAATTTTCATTCCAAATTAAGAGCACTTGAGAAAAACCATTCCAAATGATTTAACAAGTTTTAGTCAAAATCAACACATTTCCAGTAAAATGCTTTTTGATTTTTCTTTTGCCAAAGATGTCACTTGGCAGGACAAGATTGGTCAGGAGAGCTATTTTTCTTTATTTCTAAAATCATTCTGAATAAAACAATTTAAGACATTACTAAACAGTTACAGTTTCCTTCCTGTCCCTGTCCAGTGTAGATTTTAGGTCACACACTTTCAAAAATATGGGATTTTGTTGTCATATTTCCAAAACTGGAAAAAATATTGTGGTGTAATACATTTGTTATCAACCTAACAGCACTGGAAATTATAAAAAAACCATTTTGTTCTAGAAGTTTGAAGGATAAATGTGTAAGCTTTACTTGGTACATTTATTCATTATGGTTCCTTCCTATTTGTATGATATCTCTCTCCAATTTAAATCAGCTGGCAACTTCTCAGTTGTTAAGCCATCCCTGGAGCCCAAAGTTCTAATCATAACAATCTTAATACAGTCATCCCATTTTACTCCTATAATTTTGCTCAGAAACTGAAATCAAATCCACAGCTACATCTGAAATCTTTTGGAACAGCAACAAAACTGCAATACAAGCAAGTTCAAAAAATAAAAGAGTATACTATTCAATATTGTAGGATTGCTACCTTTACAATCTTCTTTGGAAGAAAGTGAAAATGAGAATGTGCAACATCAAATGAAACCAATCAAACTGTTTTTCTTAATATGTAAAGTTCTGGATCAGAAATATCCAGGAACTCATACAGTATGCTGAAAAGACGATCCAATACATGTGTTTATATTCTAGTTGAGAAGGTTATAAGGCAGAAGTGGCAGAAAAACAAAATCATTCATTACATTTTTGCAGTTGCCATGGTTTAACCCCAGCCAGCCATGAAGTCCCACACAGCCACTCTCTTACTCCCCCACCAGCACAATTGGGCAGAGAATGGGAAGGGAAAAAGCTAGAAAACTTGTGGGTTGAGATAAATACAGTTTAATAGTGAAATCAAAAGCCATGTATGCAAACAAAACAAAACGAGGAATTAATTCACTGTTTCCCATGATCAGGCAGGTGTTCAGCGATCTCCAGGGCAGCAGGGCTCCACCACATGAAACCATTCCTTTGGAAGACAAACACCATCACATTAAACATACCCCCTGCCCTCCTGCTTCTGATCATCTCATGATCTGGAATATCCCTTTGGTCAGCTGGGATCACTTGTCCTGGCTGTGTCTCCTCACAACCTCCCCTGCAGCCCCAAATTCCTCACCAGCCTGGCAGTAAAAAAAAGCAGGAAAACAAGGAAAGCCTCTGTGAAAGGCCTGCTCAGCAATAACAAAAACATTATCATCACTCTGTTCAGCATAAATCCAGAACATATCACTGTACCAGCCACTGTGAAGAAAATTAACACCAGCCAAACCCAGAACAGCCATTTCTGTGTGCAGAAATGTCTGGTGAGAGCAAAAGAGAAATTCAAATGTAGTAAGTCACATGGCAGGGAGATGTTTCCTTTGATAAAGCATAGTCTATACAGAGGAAGAGTGTTAACAAAGTATGACGGTAAACTAAGGTAGGGAGCTACAGAAAGTAAAATTCAAACAAAAAATGAAATTAGATACACATATTAAGACAGTCAATTTCTCTGGTTATTTTTCTACACGTGCTATTGGCTCTCCCAAAAAAGCCTGATGCAGTAATGATTGAATGCTTGACATTTCCAAAAATATTTTTGAAATACATCTACTACAGAGCTGTGTAATAGGCAGAACTGCATTGAAGTTTTACCTACGAAAAGGTCAGCGCTTCTTTTTCAAGCTTATAATCTATTTTATGTCATTTTCAATTGGTGGTTGTGGACTGATTGCTTAAAGATATCCAGTTCCATATTAGCTTACTACTGTACAGTCAGCTCAGAAGTTGGAAGTAGCTGGGAATCTTGTCCTCGCTAGTAACTAGTAGATAAGTTGATTTAATTTGGTAACAGTGTCTAAGGACAAAAAAGGTATGCAATCTATTACAAAATTCAAGTTGGAGCACAAGGAATTAATATCAGACAAACAATTCTTGAATGTAGAGAACAAAAGGACTTAGAAGGGTGTGCACACCTGCAGGGCTATGATCTTATTGGCATCACAGAGACGTGCTGGGATGGTTTTTATGACTGGAGTGTCAGAACAGAAGGAAACAGCCTCTTTAAGAAGAACATACAGGGAAGACGAGGAGGGCATGTTGCCCTCCATGTAAGTGACCACTGGAGTGCATGGATATCTGTCTGGGGATAGAAGGGATAACAGAGAACTTATGGGTCAGGATTAAAGTGAAGCCAGGGTCAGCTGACATTGTAGTGAAGGTCTGCTGCAGGCCACTTGACTGGAAAACTGAGTGGATGAAGCCCTCTATAAACTTACAGAAATGGCCTAACTGTCACAACATTTGGTCCTCATGGAAACTTTGACCACCTTGATATCTAGGTAGAAGGGATGAGACAGCCAAGCATGAGCAATCCAGGAAGTTCCTGGAATGTGTTGATGATAACCTCCTTCCCAAAGAGATAGGGGAGACATTAAGGATTCTATGCAGGACCTTATTCTTGCCATGAGGGCTGGTAGGAATGTGAAGCTCAAGGGCAGCCTTGGCTGCAGTGACCATGAAATGGTGGAGTTTAATATCCTTAGGACAGCAAGGGCAGCACGCAACAAGCTCAATATCCTGGTCTTCAGCTGGTCCTGTTTGGGGGTCTGTTTCATAGAGTACCATGAGATAGAGCCCTGGGGAAAGAGCGGCTCAAGAAAGGTACTTAATGTACAAGGCTCACCTCCACTGTTGTATTTGATAAGTTGTGGCAGTCTGGTGTGAAGCTCCCACTGACAGCAAAAGGGGAAACATAGCCCCCATTTTCAAAAGAAAAAACAAAAATAACGAGAAACTGCAGGATAGTCTCATCTCTGTGACTGGCAAGGTCCTGGAGCAGATCTTGTTATGGAGCAATATATACCACAATGCAGTAAGAAAGAACAAGCTCTGAAAACTTCATGTTATGTTCCTATTCGTATATTCTGGATAATAAAGATGGCACAAAGGGAACTAAGGAGATGCTAGTGCAAGCAGATTATAAATGAAAGAGAAAGCTGCTCTACCTCTCTAATTGAATTGTATTCAACCATTTCTGTTTCTGTATTCATACATTCATTATCACAGATTGAGAGATTATACAATTTATTTAAACAACTGATTTTGTTTAACCAACTGCAGTAGAGCTCTACCCAAAGAATTTACTTGAATGGAATATTAATGGGAATATATTTCCTGAATTTGTGGCTTATGTTTGCAGAGGGCAGTAGCAGAGGGCTTTAGAGACATAAGGAGACATAGCTTTTTAATAGTGAATATGCAGGATGATAGTATAAAAACAACGTCTCTTTGTTTTCAGGGATATAAACCACATTTATAAAAATTCTGTATTATAAGTTAGAGGTCAGAATTACAAGATAGATAAGTGGAAGAAAACAAAACGAATATGGAACTAGGTCAAAAAACTTTATGATTTGTGGGTTCTTGGTGTTGACTGGGAAAGGAATAGAATCTGTTCTGTTCTACTGATTGCATTCATTTGTAAAGCCAAATTCTTGATCGTGTCCACTTTTGAATGCTTACAAATGTCACTGAAGTTGTATGACCTTTCTCTGTCACCATGTAGTAAAGTATCTACTGAAAATCTAAGAAATCAAAGGCTGGGCTCAATGGTCTTGGAGGTTTTTTCCAACATTATGATTCTACAGTACTATGAAATATGTGGATATAAAAGAGGAGACTCTAATATATTCTTCATTTCTCACTCTCCAGTAACCTCCTTCAATGACCCAATAAATTATGTATTAATTAAACTAATTCCTTCATTCATTACCAATCATTTCTGTTCTACTAAAATAAGTCTTTCTGCAGCAAACATGGTTTTATTGCTTTAGCAGAGTGCAGAAATTAGACCAATAATATTTTAAGAATATCGTTCTAAAGTATGCCTTGAATATATCATGCAATCATAGACAATTACTGTCTCTCTATTCTTACTCAGAAAATGATCTGCTGATAGCTTCTGCTTTGTGAAGACACTCTGATCTTCGCTTTTCAGTAAAGCCTACTATATGCAGATTTGTAGCTGAGGTTCTTTCATTGTCCTTTGTCCCTTTTATTGCTGTTGTCCTTGAGGATTTTATAGCATCTCTTAGATTTTGTATAGGTTGGAAATTTCAAAATGCTTACTTATTTTTCTCTGTAAGCACAATATCCACGTTTACACAAATACTTTCTCATAAGCATCCATAATATTTACATGAATATTTAAATTTATTTTGTGAAAACAATCAAAGACAACCTCTGAAACAAGAGTTAACATAGAAGATGGGTGGAAGTAGAACCATATCTGTATTGCCAATCTCTATTGCTTTGGATAGAAGCACCCAAAAGGACTTAAATGTAGCACAGAAGATACTGATTTCGGAGTGCAAAGAGTTATTTGTGGTTCAATATCTGATGGCATATGTCAACTTTAAAGGCAAATAAAAACAAGAGAGTGAAGGAAGGGTTAAAAAAAAAGGAAATAAGGAAGTGGAAGTCTTTTTCTATCTGCTAGCTGGGAAAAAAAAACTAGATGGATTTCAAAAGTGTGTGCTTCTGGACATTCTCGCCAGTGCAGCAGGTCATTCCCTGAATACTTCTTCACCACACCATGCTGTTCTCTCAGGATGTGCTAAATTGCCTTATAGGTTACTTGTGCTCATTGCATGAGTATCACTGCCTGGAGCACATTTTGATCAGCTGCAGATGATGCACATGATAACTGAATATTACTGTACAAATGCATATTTTAGATAATGCTTGTTGGTTATTTAAATTACCATTGTTGACAAACATTGCCTACTGAATTCTGGTTTCCTAAAACAAAATTATATAACTAAAATGTACAAAGCAAAGGGCAAAAACTGGGCAGGTATTGGGGAAGAAATATATCAGTGGCAATTGTCACCCACAAGAAGCTCCTTTTAACAGACATGACAATGATCCACACTATCTCAAATTTTGCCAGTCAGAGGCCTCAAAGCTAGGAGTGCTTTGGATTACAAATCCGAGATAATATGTGGAGACAAGGTAAACAGGAAAAGAAACTGTGCACAAAGTATTCTAATGTTAGAGAACTAGTATCTGAGATGAACTAGGAGTAAATGTGAAGGAAAATCCAGAAATGCAATAGAAGTGGTCTGTGTATGGATTACAAACCTGGCTTCACGACAAAGCAGTCAGCTTTTCCTTTCTGCTTCATGTCTCATGTGTCTAGAAAAGTCATATTTCAGAAAACTTTTTTGCCCAATTTTTCTTTGTCCCTACTTGTTCTTTCTTACTCTCTCTATTTCTGTTTCAGTCTGTGTTATTTCAAACTATTTCTTCACCCTCCTTTCCCCTGCTTTAACAGTGCTCCAGCTCTTCCCCTTTTTTTCCCTTCTCATTTCCTTTGAATTCTTCCTTTTTGTTCACACTTAATGCATGTCTCCACATTCTGATACTCATACCTTTGTACTGTGCTTTAAGATTTCCCTCTGAAATGCCGAAGATTTCTTTTTCTCTTTGCCTTGGAAAATCCTGCCTCCTTATGTTCCCACCTCCCTGTCTGCTCTTTAGCCCCTCAACCATTTTTATCTTCATTCCCCTTTAGAAACCTTGCCCTCAGCCATTCCTGTCTTTTTCCCTTCTTGAACATACCCCAGTATCTAGGGATGGGGCCACTCAATTTTTGAAGTAAATTGAGGATGTTCATGTTAGTGGAGTAAAAGTCAGGTAAGTTTAGACTTTGATGAAGTGAAAGAGCAAATACTAGTAGAAATGTGATTAATGTTTCTGGAAGGATAAAATTATATTTTTACTTTTTCAGTCTTCTTCACAGACAGCACAGGAATACAGATTCTTGAGCTAAATTTTATTTTAAAGAGAGAGAGGTAACATAAGTAATAGATAAGTTTGCTTTTTTAATAAATCAGATTTTGAACGTTGAAAGCTTTTAAAAGCTAGCATATCCCAATGGCCAACTTCCCAAGCCTTTGATTGTGTTATTAGGTGAAGATGGAGGAAAAGAGCTGGTGGAACATATTAAGAATATACTAAGAACGGTCTCTTGAGCAGTCACTTTAGTTGCCCTAGAGATATCACTCTGCAGTACGGGTTACAAAAAAGCAGCACTGCCAGAACAAAAGCTGAAAATGCAGTTCTACAGGGACACATCATTCTACCTAAAGCAATTCATTAGTGCCCCTGATATTTAGGCAAATAGTCTTTTATGTTCTCCCCTTCTGCACTCAGAGCCACAGAACTAGAAATAGCACACATATGTGCTGCTGCCCAGTGCTGTAGATTTTCTCTAATGCTGTACCTCTCAGAAAAACACAGATATAGGACAACTGTTTTATTTTCTTTTTTTTTTATTTCCCTTTTAACAACTTTAGTAACCTACTCTCCCGCTTCAGTTTCACCAGGTATGGAATCCATTTCTGCTTAGAATTATGTGTGAAGCCTCAATTAAGCTCGCTAAGCATTATGCACCTAACACAGGAGACTTTTTTCCTGTAGGTTTGTGAAAACAATTATTAGGCTAATTTTCATTCACATGCAAATATGAAACAAGTCCAAACAGAGTGGAAAGCCTGTAGGCTGCTGCTGACAGACTGAGGAGTTGCAAAGCAGCCCCCTGTTGCCAGTGTACAGCAAGGGAGATGGTTAAAAGGTGTTGAGGTAGACAGTGTTATAGTATTTCTCATTACTAAAGGTCACTGCTATGCTAGTTCATCACCATTTTTTGGAGAGAACTGCAGAAGGTTGTGTCAGGGAAAGAAAACTATTATACAGGAGACAAGAAATACTGCAACGAATTAGGCAGACAAAGAAAGCACTTAGTGATTTCAGAGGCGTTGCATGGATATAACCTGGGGCAGAGTTTGGCTCTAACTGCTCTATCTGCATATCACTTCCCAATACCCAGTGCACTAAGTGGTGGTCTTACTTACAGGGCTGTAAATCCAGAGTATGTCTGCTGAAGACAACTGTCCCAAAACAAATCAAGGCAATCCAGACTGCTGGTGCTGTAAATGAAATCACACTCTGACCTTAAGTACTTGCTGTGCCACAGGTAACATTTTTTTTCGAGTCATCCTGATAAGTAATTTTTCATCACAAAATCCATCTTCACTGTTTTTGTGGGCTCACAGTGCTATGCTCTGACATTATTTTGTTTCTTCTGGACTCTCTCCATTTTAAAAGAAAAAGTCAAAGTTGCTGTAGCCATTTTTGTAGGACAAGGGTGTCATGCAAAAAGAAGGCAAATTTATTTCCTTTCTGTCATTTCATCAGGGAATCATTCATTTTTTGCTGATTGCTTATTTAAAACCTTTTTGACATGTAGCTGTCTTTAAAAGGTTGACCTGTTTCTCAAACTTCCCTCTCCAGATAACCTTCCTAGAATCCATCTTCTTCTATTGTCTCTGACAATCTCAATTAAAATGCTTGTTGGTCCAGCAAGATAACGAAGGCAGCAAATGCAGCACTGCAAGTGCACTGCTGCTGTCAGTACCGCAGAGAGCTGAGATGACAAAAAGCAAAATGAAATGTAACCTTTTACTCCTTAAATATAACTTTTGAAACCAAGTTCTAGATCACTTAAATTCTGTCACTCTAAACAAAAATTATTGACCTATTTGCCAAAGATGGTGGCAAGTTAGGTAGAGCATCTCTTATTTTGGCAGGAGCAGTAACAGGTAGATCCATCAAGTCACTCCAGAAAACAAGGATATCTCCACACCTGCTACTTCCATTACTAATGCTCTCAAAATGGCTTCACCAGCTTTCAGCGCTGCCACAGCTGCTGCTTCATGTGCTGAATGTTTTAGTCTTTGGCAGCAAGAAGCCAGATGACACTACTCATGCAATTTATATCCCTTGTGACATATACAATTAATGACAGGCCTTCTTTCCTCCCCATTACTTTTGTTGCTCTGAAGGACTACTCCAAATCTGAAGGACCTGTTTCGTGTTTATTGTTATTAATCTGAATCACAGTTGCCTCAAGACAGGTCAATCAGAATCCTGTTGTATTAAGTGTCCTACATAAAGAATTTGATCTCTTTCAGAGATTAAACATGATCCTTGGGTTTTGAGCCTTTTTTTAAATGTAACTCTCATTTTTTACATACAGATTCTTTCAGCTTTGTCTAAATGCCAGCCATCAACTTCACTACTGCTTAGCTGCATTCACTGAATTGGCCTTGGTGAAAAAGCTGCTAGATTGCACATCCTTCGGAAGAGTAGATTTGCTTTTCCTCCCTGTTTATAGAGCACCAGGCATATGTGGTGTTTCAGGCTGTATCAATTACCTTTGCAAAACTCAATTATATGCTGCTATATAATTAGCTGATGGATGAAGGTCATTACCCTACCATTGATATCATAGCTCCTCTCCACTTCTCCACTTTGCAAACACACAGGTGGAAAATGAAATGAAAGGTTTTTTGTATAGTCCCTAACTCACACATCCAAATATTTTTACTTTGTTATGTGTTTCTCTGTACCATATAAATATATTCTTACTTCATAAAAACAGTGTTTCTAATTCCACTTTTTTACACTTGCATAAATTTCAAATCTAGTCCATTAAATCTGGTTAAGCTAATCCTGAATCACCAGGAGGGCAAACTTAGTAGACCATCCTAAATCTTCTTTTACTAGTGCCCTTGGTTATTCATCATTTAAGAGTAGTTTCATGCTTCTCTCTTTGGGTACAAAAATCATCCACTGACAACTGGAATCATTTTGTGACCACAGGGTAGGTAGGTAGTTTTAAGGTGAGACACTGTCCTTCCCAAAGACTAGCTAGAATCTTTATGTACCTAGGGAATATATTAATTTCTAATTTAATGAACTTGCAGCAGGCCACTTCAGTGTCTGAGATACAGCCAAAGTATGTACACATTGGTGAGGTTTGAGGAAAGAGACAATTCCAAAGAGCTCCCCATTTTCTTAGTAGGGAAAGAAAACACACTAGCTATTATCCATCTGAGGCATGTAAAAAGCTAAAATTAGAAGGTTATTTACATAAAGAGTTTACAACCCCAAATCATAGCATATTTGTCAAATATTAACTAGAGTCTTTATTTGGATAACATGGCTGTCACCGACTACTCATGAGGTCAAATTCTTGTTTATGACATGGTTGGACTAGGAAAGTTTGTCTACAATCATAGACTCTGCCACAGAAAATAAAAAATCTAAAGTACTGAGATACACAGCACCATTCCAAATCTCACTAATCTTAGAATAAAGAGAATTTAAAATGCCTTTCTGTGTATTACATTAAGAATCACATTTGTATTGTATCAGCTTGACCCTTGCAATATGAATCTTATCTATGCAAATGAAAATTATTTCCCTAGTGTTCATTATATCAACATACCAACATGTTCATTATATCAAGAGTATTCTTTCTTGGTGCTTTTTAAGTGCAAAATACTAAGACTCGCATACTGAGGGCCTGAGAACCAAATCAGATAAGAATTTAAATGGTGTTGTATTTCTCCCACCTACACAATTAGAGAAATGTATTAAAATATCCTTCAATTATTTTGTTTTTTAATATTTTTAGCTATATTTTGTATAATGTTAGTAAACTTCTGCTTGGTACAGTCACTGGCAGCATAGATTACTAGTTCATAATCTATTTTCAACAAAATGCACATCAAGACTATTTGACTATGTAGCAGCTGACATAAACTGCAAACAGGCATCATAATTTTTTTGTAATTATATTACTGAAAAAAACAAATTTAGTGAAAATATATCAGTTTTAAAAATTCATTTTCTATTTGGTCTGGGAAGCCTATTTCCTTCCTATTCAGACTGCCTAAGACACTACCTGAATACCTGACGCAAATCTGTGTACACCTACACAGTAGAATTTAATCTTGCTGTATTTTGAATGTAATAAACAGGGAATATAAATATTTTTGATCAATCACATTACTCAATATAACTTTAGAAGTTCAGTTGAATTAGTGGCCTTATTTTTTATTGTATTAAAAATATTCTTCAAGTTTTTCACATTTCTATTTGTCACCAAATGGGAGTGAGAAATGAGACTTGCTAAACAAGTTGAAATTATAATTTCTTAAGTGAGATTTAACAAGTCTATCTTTATACAAGATAATTACAGGTAAATATGAAGCTTAAATTTGAAATTTTAAACTCCCTCTATAAGCAGTTAGACTGATAAGATGAAGCTTGCTCAGCAGGCAGGTTTAGGTTACAGCTGGTGAGTGACCTGCAATACAGATTCCACCTTCCATCAGCTTCCTCCACAACTGAAATAACAAAAGTACTAAATAAAATTTTCCCATTTTTCCAATTATCCAACCTTTGAAAAATTAATTCCTCATATTTCAGGGTCTATAACCTGTACATATAGGGTATTTTTAGAAACATTAAGAGTAGAAGGATAAAAGAATATGTCATTGCGTTTTCAAGTTAGATAAGGGAGAGTATAAGGAAAACAGAACCAGGCTTTCCTAGGGATGCAGAGTGGCAGGAAGAGAGGTAACAGAAACAAGTTACAACAAGGAAAATTATGGTTAGGTATTAGAGTAAATTGTTAATGATAAAGATCCTTAAATATTGGAGCAGGTACTCAGAAGGTGATGAAGCCTTGTTTTGAGTGGAGGAGTCGGACTGGATCACCTCCCAGCCTTCTTCCTGATTCTTGACACTTAATCCTCTGATTCTACTTGTACTCTTAAAAAAGGAAAATATCTTCCCATCATTAATCTTAGTATTTGTATGAATGAATATTGGTTCTTAATTAGACATGAGACATAAACACTGAATATTTATTCCTTCCTATTTGTTCTTTTGACAAAGTATCCATAATCTCACATCCCACCCATATACAGCAAGGGGAAATGCTATTCCTGTGATTAAATGTAATTGTGAAAATTTCACATTATATATTTCCAGAACATAAGAAACTGGAAAGAGTACAAGTATCTATATGGATAAGGTTTTAGATATTTGACTATATATACAAGACCGTAATTTCTGCTCTGCTAGTTACAATGCTGGCTCAGTGGCTATAATACTTGTCTCTATTCAGCAGTTTATTTAAAATCTGACTTTATTCAGATTTGAAGCGCGTATTGAGGCTTCATACGCTTAAGAATGTCTTTTTTAAATTAAAGTTCTTAGTAATTGAATTTTGGAGACTACTAATAAGTCTTCCTTTATAAGACAAGGTTTTTCCCATCCACAAATTCTTTGTCAAAGGAAGTCTGTTCATAGCATATTATCTCTACTGGTCCCTGTCCCACTCACAGCTACACAAGCAGAAGATTTTAACCACAGCCAAAGTCTGTGGTTAAGATTTTTAAGCACTTCTAAGCTTTTTTATGATAAAAATATCCATTTACAACCTTAAGCAAACCTGGTCAGTTTTACTCTAATTGGAATCACACTTTCATATTTGCCTCTATATATTTGGAATTTTTAATAATTTCTAAAAGTTACCAAGAAGGATATAAAATGTGTAAGTACAAAAACGAATTTGGGAAGAAAATTGATTGTTTTTTAATTGGTAAAACTAAGATAATTCAAATAACCAATTTGTGAATCACACAGATCCATGGTCTTGCTGAGAGCTGGCCATGTGGGGCCATGAGAGGTTGCATGTTTAGTTTTTAGGCAGAAACATGCAGCCGTCATTTAAAATTTCACTGAGTAAATATTTAAATTTAAATGAGTAAAACAACTGAATTTCTTTAAATGAGTAAAAACAACTGAAATTATTGAAACATATCCAAGCCACAGCTTCTCCCAAGACAAGACATTTGTACTGTATGATTATACTGCATCTTGGTGAAAATCTAAGTCTGCTATTACTTTGTCAACTGATATACAAATGTCCTTTGAAGCATATCTCTGCCAACTGATGTCCTGAGCATTATTTCGGCATAAGGATCTTTATTTTTATGCATTCAGACTGTGAAGTTTCCTGGTACATCTACCTATCAGGGTCAAATTTGTAAAACTGCTTGAGCCACCATTTTTCTTTTTTTCAGAAATTATTGCAATTGCAAATTCCCAGAGAAAAGAAACCCTGCCTCCTAGATGAAGTTCACATGAGTTGAATTTTCCACAATTTGTGAGAAACACTCAAGAACCAGTCCTTCAATGCTCGCTTGGTGGGCTTCAGAGTGAACCCCTGCTTATTCCAGAGCTGTCCTTGGGAAGGCTTCTTGCATCTTTCTTTGCAGCAGATGTAATTGGTGGTTGCCAAAATTTGGGTACTGGCTGAGATGAGCCACAACACTCATAGTTCCTGTCAAACATAGACAGCTGTTTGTTCTGAGGGTCTGCAAGCTAGTGCAGATGTAAAATAAAAACCAGAAAAATAGAGCAGTATCAAATAGATTTTACCTCTTTCTATTAACAACTATGTTAGATAGAACAAGAGAATTTTAATTGTCCTGAAGTGATTAATTTTTTTAATATTGATAGATTTTATTGTTTCTTCTCCGTACATATGAACTAGTACATAATAAAATAATTAACACAACCTGATAGGTTTCTTTTTTCTATATCAGTATAGACTTGAGTCATTGCTTAGATCATTTAATAAATGTTAATAAGCACACAATCAGTGCTATTAGATGATCAGATTCCAAAGTTCACTATAATGAAGGGTCTATTGACAAGGGAAGAAAAAATAAGATACAGGCCTGAAAGAGATTTTTTAAAAAAACAAATTCAGCTAGGAAAAGAACAAGTTTGGAAGGTATTAAATCATGTAAAGTGTCTAATTGATCCTGACTTTTAATTCCCCTCCCAAAAATAAAACTACAGTGAGGCATGCCTATCACAGTTGAATTTAGACTGATAAAACTACGTAGTTGTTTTGTTCTAAAAAGTATTGGAATTACGTGGGCTTCTAAAGAAGTCAAGATATTTCTCTTTCCATTGCAATGACAGGCATAAATAGTACAAAAGAATCAAGGAGACGAGAGAGGAAATGAAAGAAGGAACAGGGGAAACATTTGTTGGAAAAAGCATCCATGGAAAAACATTTTCAATATATTGGACTATTGTTTGAAGTACAGTTCAAGGGACTGACTGTTAAGAAGGGGTAGATGACAGCAAAAGCGAAATTCATCCAATAAAAGCATGTGATAGATGTTGCAGTGGCAAAATCAAATACTAACAAGTGCAAAATGAGAGAACTCAACAGTCTTTGCATCCCTAGTTCTTTTCCCTAGAGTATATGCATTATAATACATAATTACACATTGTATTTTTTTCTTCACTGGACCCTTACCCCATTGAGTGAACAGAATGGATGGTGATCAATTTAAAAAGAACAGCTATTCAATGCTTTGTTTTATCCTCATTGTTCATTTTGTGGACTTATGCCTTATCTACTGCACACTATTCAGAGGCTGCAATGAAGACAGAATTATTAATTTCCTCATGGGCTTTTCTCTGGCAGTCAGCTCCGTGATGCTCCTCAAGCATTAATTTATCTTCACAAAGTGCAGTGTGATGTGAGAGGTTACTGTTATCCCCACATTACAGAAAGCAAGCTGAACAGCAAGACAGCAGGAGACTGTTTACAGTACACAACTGAGGGTTTAGCAACTGATTTCTCAAATTACATAAAGTAACACTTTGCATGTTCAAGACAATATTCACATTGACTTCAGTTGTATCTGAGAATAGCCAGAATGCAGATAAACAGAAATCAGAAAAAGAGACACCAGTGCTTAGCTGCTGCTAAGATAGCACCAAACTGGACCTCTACAGCAGAGACAAAATCCAAATACCTGTTTTGTTCACATCCCAAAACAGCACCAAAAAATAGATCTTGTGGAAAGCACCCCAGATTCACATTCCCAGCAGGTCCAGATAATGCTCTGAATAAATCATGGGCTCCCATGGAAGATGACCTAAGTGGCCCTTGAATCGAAGTGTCTATGAATTTATGTGACAATTTGGAACTGAAATTAGAGGGTATTGTGTCATTTTGTGACTTTAAAATGCCTGGTTTTGCAACTACAACAATGCCTTTATAAAGCAGGGCAAATAGCTATTTCTGTGGTAGCTTCTGCACTTTAAGTAATTTAAAAAGGAAGCAAACAGAAGATCTTCTACATGATGATACCACATTGTCCTTTCACAGATCTAGGAGGTCTGCATGGTGTTTGGCCAGTTCCATTCATGGTACAAGTGCTCACAGCAGAGGGATATTGTGGAAGCCAGTGTTATGGGAATGAGTCAGACTTACCCAGCTTATCACAGACCTGAAGTCTGCCAATCTTAGTGCCTTAGACATCCCAACAACAATGAACTGACCACATACCTCATAAATGTATTGAACTATCTTCACACTGAATCAGTGACTTCTTTTTTTGGTTTGGTCCCAACAGGATAACCTGAAGACCGTACATGTTGCAGACTTCAGCTCTGGTCAGCCTCAGCTCAGAGTTCCTTAGAGTGTCATCCTTAAGTCCTGCTTAATCCCTTCAGCCTTGCACTGGAAAATGATCATTTTTCCTGTGATTATCAGATGTTCTGAGGGGTTGGACTAGACTCATCAAGAACAGAACTCTCTTAGATTTAGCAGCTTGAATTTTTGTATTTCGTTGTGGAATATTTACCACTGTGCAAAACAGAGTGTCTTATAATAATTAATATTATTATCACATTTCATGTAAATTGCACCCTATCAACAGGGAAAATTTAATTTAAATTATTAAAGTTTGATGAAGAATTACAGTTGAAAAGATCTTTTTATAAGAAATTAATGCAGCTCTAACATTAGATATTGTTGCTTATCCTGATTTTAATACATTTTCAACAGTAAAAGTGACAGCAGACATTAATCAAATTTTAAATACAATAAGCAGGAGTGAGGTGATAGTTCTAGAAAACTTCTGAAAGATATTGTTCAAATGGTCTTTGTCCCATAAACACACATTATTCTAAATCCTGGAAGTATAGTTGTACTATAAGCTGCATGCTAACATATTTTTTGCAATCATTTAGAAAAAAATTATCAATATTGTAGTGGCAAATTTGTATCTTCTTTGTCCTAATACCGTGTTTAAAGGAAAGTCTCTACTGTCTCTGTGAAATAAAGAGTATCAGCCAGATCTGTACAAACACAATTTTAAAAGTGTTCTCTAATGACCAGGGTATATGTGTATGAAATTATTTCAGTCAGCTCTCTCACCTCTCCAAAAGACATGAAAAAGAAAAAGCTGTAACAAGTGTGTCCAAAAGTAGAGTTCTATAGTCATGATCACAGAAAAAGTAAAGAAAACCACAGGAGTTGGCAAACTGAACTACAAAACCACTATTAATAACTGCAGAACATTTCTAGTCTTAGACATATAGAACACACTTAGACAGTCGCCTTTCACTTCTTATCTAAGGATGCAGATTATCCAAACTCTAAATTTTTAGGGAGCAGTACTTTTAAAAGAGTATCCTAGCTGGGTGAAGATTATATGTGAGAAGATAGCATAAGATAAAATCTTCCATTTACTGCACTTGTGAAGCAAACTGATCCAGAGTTACATCTAACCTTATCTAGCATGCAGATGGGTAATGTAGGTCTAAGATTTTTTTCGCATTCTGTCTTCTCCTCTACATAAGCATTTTAAGTGTGAGTATTCCAATGCTGAAAATATGCATAAAAGTCAAACATGGTGTTAAGGAATCTATTTTTTTTTAATGAGTATGAAACTATATGTTGTTCTCCAGATGCAAAAGGGAAAAAACAAAAAACTTAGCAATATTTTTACAATTATTTAAAGAGAAGGAGGGATCACAACAAGTTCAGTGGGTGTTTTCAAAGTAAATCGATAATAAAGTCAGACTAATAATTTTCTATTGTGTTTCTCCAATGATCATTTGTACTTGAACTCCACTGTAGAAGATAATGCATTCATCTACATTTCATACTGCCCACCTTCTTCTCTGAGTAGCAACTAGGCTGAGTATCAATATATTTCTAATCACATCCCAAACTGACCAAAGTTTCCCATTGCAAAAACATCTGGGTGAAATTTAGTACAAGAGCAGGATATGAAAGCCAGGTATATTTATAGCAGCTTTTCTTTGGATGAGATACTTTCTGGTGAATGCATCCTGCACTTTGGTCTTTCATTGACTTTCTCGTATATACGAATGAGATAGGAAGAGTTTAAATAACTTCTTTAAATTTCTCAAGTACATTGCAATGTTGAAGAAGCAAGTCATAGTTGGCTTACATGCAATCAGAAGAGATTTTTAAATGTGAAACTCTTACTGATAAAGTAGAGGTTAAGCACAATTCTCTCCTCTGCTGGCACTGGTGAATGCCCAAGGAGACTCCCCCTTCAGTGTGGGGTGTCAAAAATAACAAGTGTAACTCATTCACTTAAAACTCTCCTATTTCTCACTGTAGACCACAAATCTTCAAACGTTCCAGGGAAAAATCCTCACTCAAAATCTAGTCTCTGAAATAACTGTTTTCCACAAAAAGAGCACCCAGATACATTGTGTGATTTATTTCATTAGAGAAAATGCATTAAAGGATCTTCAGTGTTATGGATAATACTTTCATATGCCCTATAACATTTTACAAAACTTTTCCACACTTTTGAACAGAAAATAATGTATATTTTCTAATTTTTAAGATAAAACTTATGACATTTTTTCACAACTCTTCTTCCTCACTAACTTTTGCAAACCAAGTTTTTCCTTTTTAATGGGACTTCAAATTGCAAGAACCTTGCTAAGAAATACTCTTCTCTGCACAATATCAGCATGACATTTCTAATAGAAAATGCTGACAATCTTGTCAAACATTCTACCTCTCTCTGCAGTAAAAAATAATACTCTGTCCCTCAGTGGTAATTGAGATAATACACCAAATCACTCTAAATTAACCTGTGTTGCACAAGTACATTATCACTGAATTGACATGACACAAGAAGTAGTAGACATACAGTGATGTACAGCCAGAACAAAATATTGGGAAACCATACTAAATTCTCCAAACAACAAAGAGGTTGTAGTTTAGGGTTTATTTGGTTGGTTTTTTGTTTTGTTTTGGTTTGGGGTTTTTTTTTGTTTGTTTGTTTTTTGTTTTTTGGTTTGGTTTGGTTTGGTTTGGTTTGGTTTGGTTTGGTTTGGTTTGTTTTTTTTCCAGGGATTATTAGAATAATATGTTTATGTAATGAATTGTCTCAGCTTGTACTGGATTCTATTTTGTTTCATTTTATAGTCATAACTTAGCCTCAACTGCCTCTTGTATTTCCTTGCCTTCAAAACTTTACTTTTCCTTTTTCCTATTATAAAGAAGAAACTTAGCAGCAAGTAAAGCTGAAGGAGGCCTATTCTTAACCTCACTATTATACCCTACAAAAGATGTCATGGCAAAAGCTGAAGTTGCCAAACTAAAGCAGACAGAGCACAGATTTATCTTAGAAACCTTCCTACTGCTTAGTGCAGTGACTAACGTCAATGTAAGCAGAAGCCCAGATCTGTATCTTACACATACATCATCTTACTGGCTGCTTTCATCAAACTCTACATGGGGTTTGATCTTGACCAGAAATTCTATTTTGGCTGTAAGAAATCTATTTGCAATTTATATTTTGTTAAAACCAATTTATCAAATCAAATGCTCGAGCAAAGCTCTAATATCAATAAATTAAAAATCAGAATAAAACATAGATTTCTATATCAGATCTTCTTTTATGAGCATCTTTAAAGCACAGAATATCACATTAACTCATTCAATCATCCATGCTATGGCACAGCTCTATATTTCCTTCCAGAAAGATAGTTTGTGGTTTGAGAAACCTTTTCCTTCACAAAATGAACAAGGACACAAGAAACCTAATACATCTCTCATTGAAAAATAGCATTCCTGCTACGAGGATAAGTGGTGTCATTTTTGAAAACTGATCCATATTTCTGTAGTAAAAGAATATTTAGTCCTTCAGAAGAAAGGGAAGGCCAGGTTTGCTGACAGACTTTGTCCTTCCTGTCACAAGGTTTTGCTACCCTTTTCTCTGCTGAGCTCCCAGTTGTTGTGATTGTGTGCAGCTAATGCCAAGAGAGTATGGCATGAGCTGTTCCAAAGTCAGCAGGATATCCTAAAGCACCAGAAAAGGAGGGGAGTAAATGTAATAAGCATGTTGCTCTGTACTTTCTATGACAACTCTGTGCTGCTGTACAGATAAGCCAAGACACACGGCAGTTCTTATCAAGTTTTTTTGTATTAGAGAATCTTTCCAAAGGCAGCCAGGAAACATACCTTCCCAAAATCTTAACTCCATTCTGTTATTGGGGGTTTTAATATAAATTAATATGTAAATGTTAAACTTTTTGGTTTACCTTGTTTATAATTATTTCTCTTCCTTGTATTTCACACCAACTGTGTAGAATCAAATAAAAACATACACCTCGAAGTACAACTGCTGTTGCTCTGGTGATATCTTGATGAGAATCCAAGACTAATCATCTGTTCTTACAGAAATAAAGACCTGTGTTTTACAATATTTCCCATGATCTTTTTCATGTCCATTCATGTTTCTTTTCTTTCCACTGTGACTTTTTTCCTTATATTTGGATGGATTTTTTTCTTGCTGCAACACGTAACTGAAGTCACTGCCCTAACACAGTGTGCATTGGAAATGACACTTCTCTAAGAAACACCATAGATAATGAAAGATTGAAATTAGATCCTTCCTTAGCCTTCACTTTTCCAGCCAGTTCACTCAGGCTGTCTTCAGATATCCTAGTGCTTCTCCACTGGATTCATTCCAGTTTACATATTTCTCTTTTGCACCAAAAGCTCTGAACTAGACATGACACTCTAGACGAAGCCTTCTAAGGGCCTTAGTAGTAGAAGGGAAGAGAACAAATGTTTTTTTATTCCCTTAAAGTAAAAGTAGACGGGAATAAATGTTTTACTTTATTTTATTCCATTCTCTTGGTAATGCAGCCCAACATGGGGTTACTTTTCATCAGCATAAGGTGAAACTAGGGATTTATTTTCAATTTTTGTCCTCCATGACCCTCAGGACCTTTTCTGCACAGATGTATTCTATCTAGTCATAGGCAAACTTATGTTAGTGTGAAGGATTTATTTTATCCCAGGTGCTGGGGTCTTTGGTATTTGTCCTTGCTGAACCTTGTACAGTTCCTGCCAGCGCATTCCTCCATCTTGTCAAGGGCCATCTGACAGTCCTTCCCTCCAGAGGATCAATGGCTCCCATCAATGTGGTGTATCTGTGGACATGCTGAATTCCCTCCATGATCCAGATCATTGCAGAATGTGTTAGATATTAGTGACCTGGTACCATCCTTTGAGGAACCCTCAAAAACAGCTGTCAGGCAGACTCACTGATCACTGTTTTCTGTGTTAAATAACGCAGGAAACTACCTCATTAAAGGTAATGGTACCTCGTTTGAATGGGTCTAGGATTTTCTATGACAGGGGGAAGGGTATTTTCAGATTGTGTAAAACTGATTTTGGCATGTTTTAAGGAGATTGTAGTGATATGGAAGTCTCCTTATGTGAAGTTTCCCAATGATGGGTGTGGGAGGGATCAAGAGAACTGAGAAGGAACAAGCAAGGAGAAAAGGGTTATATAGAAGCCAGTTAAGGATGAACAGGCTGCCTATCAGTATGCTTTTCTGTCTAAACCATGCGTTTATCATATTCCCATTCAATCAGGTTTCTAAATATTTTCTCTGCTTGTACTTCATATTCCAAGTGGTTAAATGTGAATGATAACAAACTTCTAGCTGAATGGGAAAAAAATTAATGGCCTGACTACAAGCAACTGAAGTGGAAATACATAGCTCAGAGGCTTGTAGATCCAAGCACCAGCAACTAGGGACCATTTATCCAGTGGGTATCTCAGGTCAGTTGCTGGAGAGATCTAAACTGTGTAAGTTTGTGTGATGTCTGACTACCAGCACTTAGAGTGGGACTACAGTTTCCGGGGGCTGAAAGGTCCCAGAGGAGACCAGAAGACATAGGAATCAGTATACCTGAAGTCTTCAAGATCATCTACTGCTGTAATATATAGCAGCTGTCTATATATTTCACTGATGACTTCAATGTTAATCCATCAGAGTGGCTGTGTGCATTTATGTGTGTGCTGGTGAAGGTGGTGTTCAGGCTGTGTTACACTGCATGTGTGCATGTGTTGGATGTGTGTATGTACATGCTTTTGGAGGACACATACTCAGACTTGCTACTAGCTGGGCATAGAGCTACTGGTGGCACAGAACTGCTGAAGCCTCACATCTGTCAGGCTGTTTGATTCAACAGCTTTCTACAGTACTAGGGTTTGGCTGACCAGCCTTTGTCCCCTCCATCGTCCTCCTTGCCTTTCTTGAAGGATGACATGAAACTCATTTCTCCAATTATTTGGGAACCCTCTGAACATTCATGACCTTTAAAAGTTATAAGAGGGGCCTCCCAATGACATCAGCCAGTCTACCAGCCCACTCCAGGGCATGCAGTTTGATCCCAGGGACTTGAATACATGCCATTAGACATGCCACCTGACCCCTTCCTCACCACTGCTAGTATGCTTTCCTCAAACTCTGCAGCTAGATGCAGAGACTTGGGAGGCATGAAAGGAAACCTTGTCAGTAAAGACCAAGTAGAAGAAGGCATTAGATGGACTTCTCATTGGCACTATCCCACCAAAACCATTCAGGAGCAGGTCCACATTTCGGTTGACCTTTCCCCCTGTGCACTGTACATTTAAGTGCTTCTAGCCACCCTTCACATGCTAGATTGTGCTCTGCTTGTTTGCAAGCAGAATATTTAAAATAGATTGAGACTCATGCTTTATACATAACAATGTAAATGTTGGCAATAGAAAAAGCCCAAGTACACTTTTAACTTCAACTATACTGGGTTTTTTGTTTGCTTTCTTTTTTTAATTCTGCCAACAGATATTCAATTTCTAATGCTAGGAAATGTCTAATGCTAAGGCAATAAAAATTGTCAAAACCAATTATTTTCTTACATGCAGAGAAATAAGATAGGACTCTTCATGACGTCATAGAGTTAACTTAGCCAGGGGTGAAAGAGGGAGTCAAGTGATATTGTGGTTCAAAAGGAGAACTGGACCAGTATTTGGAAGACAGATATTTTAAAAATTATTAAACACTCTAATCACTTCAGACTCAGGAAATCCTGTGTGCTGAGAACATTTAGAGAAAAGCTGTCATGTATCTTTGATTTCTTATTTCTCCCCAGCTTCTATTTAAGACTACCACCACTGGGATGCTGAACTGGACAGATCCTGGATCTGAACTGGTGTGTACTTCTTTATGTTGCAGGTCTATATAATTCATCCCTAGAATTATATTCAATTGTTTGCCTACCAACAGTGAGAAACTTTTAGCATCCTCAGAGCACTAACCCAGCAATATTTCCCCATTCAGTAATTAATTTTCACAGTTCTGATTTGTGAACAGAATTACACTCATCCTCTTTTAATCATCCTGACTGTATAGGACGAATGGAAAAGATGAGTGAAGGAAAAAATATGCAATCTGATTCTGAATATATGCAAAAATCAGATGTTTAGAGTAAAAATATGCAGAGTTTGGATAATGTTTTCAGATTTTCAGATTCAGAAGATTGCATTTCTAAGAATAAAAATGTGTCAAAAAGATACTAAACCTATAATAAGTGTTTATAGAAAAATCTGATTACTTAACAGATTATGCATCAGAGGCTTTTTAAAAGGCCTATACTTCTCTCTACATATGTGCTTCCTTTGGTATTGTCTTCTACTTAACCTCCTGAAATATTTTTCCATTGTTGGTTAATGAAGATGGTCTCATGAAACAAATGCTTCTTTATAAAGGGAAAGCCTTTCAATGTTCAGGAGGTTTTGAATAAAAATGCTAAATAATTAATGAACTATTCAAACTAATGTTTGCAAATATATTAGTAATAAGTTCTGATGCAATGCACTCTCATATATCTGATTAAGGCAATCTAGAATTCTTTGCAGTGATCTCAGTTTACCATTGGATTACAAGAGCTTTAGAACACTGACTCCTTGAATCTGTAACTTGCAAATTCTAATTTATCTTTGACTATTAAAATAGAAAAGCTGAAGTAAGATAAGTATGTGTCTCTTATCAGTTTAGAATGACATAAGCACCTCTCTTTACATAGGAGGTTAAGCTGTTGAATTCTAAAGGATTTGTTGGTGAACCTTCCTTAAGAGTAGATAAAGAAAATAAAAGTAATCTATGTGTAAACGGGAAAAATATTCTGAGGACATGTGGAGATAAAATCCATACAATATATAGTCTGTACTGAAATGAGATCATGGGAAGTACTTATGTCTTACTATTTTTTCCTATATTTGCCCTCAGTTCAGGAAACAGTTCTTTGTTTCTTGCAGTTTCCTTCTGTTATAGTGAAAAGCCTCATCTTCCAGTCTTTCAGAAAGCTGTATGTACACTTCTAGGGCTTCAACATGAGCAAAAAAAAGCAAACACATTCAAAATCATAACACTTTCATTTGTCTAGGAATAGAAAAAGTGTCTTGGGAAATACAATTGAAAACACCATTTCACAGTTCTGATGTGAATTTGTGTGCTACTTTGCATGCATTCTCACACAATTTTGGGATTCACAGCAAGATTGTGCTCTGCTTATTTGCAAGCAGAATATTTAAAATAGATTGACAGTCATGCTTTGTAGGTGACAATGTAAATGTTTGTAATAGAAAAAGCCTGAGTACATGCCTGTGCTTTATCTCACAACGGCAAAGATCAGAGCATGCTGATGTATGCATTTAAAATATTCTTTCATTGTGCCAATCCTGATGCTGACTGATTCATTGCAGAGAGAAAAAAAAAAAAAGAAACAGCACACTATCCCAAATTCACAGACCTTGGACGTATCGTGTCTTAGCAGTCATAGTAGTAAATTTGCAGAAAATAGAACAAATGCTGTCTTAAAGGAATTGGTGGGTGTTTATTATGACTTGAATGAGAATTAAATGCCACTTGCTGTAATCTAATATACCTCAGAAAAAAATACCTCTTAGGAAGTATCTTCATGAGCCAGAGATAAAAGTTATCATTAGATGCAGGCTGTATCAACCTTCGGTTAAAAGAATGGGCTTTCCCAGAAGCAGAGATTACTTTCCCTTTGCCCCTTTTCAAAAATCTTTATCATGGTTAGGCTTACATCAAAATAGACAGGGAATCCTTTCCATAGAGTTGAGGATATGTTAAAGAAATAGCAAGCTGCAAAATTTCACAGATTTAAGTTTCACAAGTTGTAGCTAAAATCTGTGTTTGTCTATTTGAAAACAAAAAACAAACAAAAAAACCCCAGCAACAAGACATTTCTATCTCAATAATAGCTTTCAAGTGATCAAGACCTATATCTTTATGTTCACATCATTTTGAAACAGAAACAGAGATTGAGTTCCATTATTCACTACAAAAAAAAACCAAACCATGAAAAAAAGGAATGTTTTCTGTACTGGATGAGTCTTGCACTGAACACTGTGCTATAGAATTTAATTTATCTTAGATCAATAGTTTCATTTGAACTTTCTCAAAGGCTGCAGCTCTTTGTGTTTTTGTGTGAACCTGCTTCTAAAGTAATTATGTGGGACATTTGGCCACAATCCTAAAATAAGGTCTCTTAGAATCAACATCAGGATCTGGGTGTAGTCTCATGGCTGTTACCTTTCTTGTTCTACAAGCAATCTAGTATGATTCTGATTTATATTTATCTTACAGGAAATTTTCTAAAGAAGGGCATAGTAAATGTACGAAAAAAAGCCTGCTGTGACAGTTCTAGATTATTTGGTTAGCATCTATGAATAAATAAACTGGTGAATAAATAAGCTGGTACCTTTTATAGCTATTCTTTTTCTCAGCTGGATGTTAAAAGATTATCTCTTTTCTCAGAGCTTTTCCTTATTATGTGCTCTAGACCTGAATTAACAGGTCATTATTTCGTGGGTTTTTTTTAGGCTGATGTTACAATACAGTAATTGCACGTTTCAAGGCTTTTATTTTGGGTGTTTTCAGAGAGAAACAGCCTTGACTGTGATGTGACATTAGTGTAATATTACTATAAATAAAATTGCAGAGCTATTACTGATAAATGAAACAACGTGGGTGATGTAGACTTTGAAAAAAGACATAAAGTGGCCATTGTTTATTTTCCATTGGAATGCCCTCTAATCCAAGTTTAACAACTGAGGTTTCAGTTGACACCAATCACTAAGACTCCTGCTTAGATTTCACATTTATCAGTATTACATGAACTTCATCTAAACAGTTGTAATTTGTCAGGAAATCTTGTACAAAACAAAAATCAGAACAAAATAAGCAAGACAGAGCATAAGAACATTGTGCCTTAAGGGCAATGTGTATGTTAATTAATTTTAACTATGTTTCTAAGTCTAATTATTTGTATTAAGATGTCCTGCTCATCAGTAAAACAAAACTAGCAATTAACATGAAAGACATTTCATGATTATAAATGCTGAGTCAGGGAATCTCCCTTAAAACTGAGTGAACAATTTGTACAGAAAGAAACCAGACTCAACGAAATCCTTGAGTTCAAACTGGTTTTGTGAGTAGGCCTAAGTGAAACAGAACCGTCCGTATCAAGTATTCCCCTGCAAGCTTCAACAGGACTCAGGATCCAACAGGATTTTATCCCATTATAATTTTAGGTCAATAAACCAGCAGATGTTTATGAAGAAATGAGAAAAGTGTGGGGGTATTTTGGTGGGTTGGTTGGTTGGTTGGTTGGTTGGTTGGTTGGTTGGTTGGTTGTTTTTTGGGTTTTTGGGAGTTTTTTTGGGGGGGGGTTGTGGTTTTTTGTTGGCTTTTTTGGTTGTTTTTGTTTGTTTGTTCGTTTTGGATTTTTGTTTCTTTGGGGTTTTATTGTTGTTGTTGTTTTTTGAGGTTTTGTTTGTGGGCCAGGGGAAATACTGTCTGGGAGAAAGATATGAAGAGCAGCTTTAGGACAGTAACATCTCAACCAATGTTACTATTGCTTTTCCAGTACTGAAAGGCCTATGCATTCTGGATATAAAAGGAGGAAGCTGTAAGTTTTCTTCAGGTATGATAACAAACTGAGAAATGCTTAAAATTCAGACGGGAAGATGGCAGTAGGCCAAATAGCTAAAATGTGATTATTTTATTCAGTATCTCTAAGTTTTCCAATAGTCCCTTCTTCCAAGTTTTCACATGTACCAGTTCCACAGTGAAAGAAATACACTCACTGAAAGAAACGTTAAACATCTATATTTGTATTGGTTTAATACTTTTTAAAAGTAGTCAGTAATAATATCCGAGCTGGACTAAGGTGGAACAGCAGTTTTGATTGTAGTTCTGTAGCTCTGTTTGGAGTTTTTAAATCACTTTTACCCATTGATTTATTAAAACAGATTGATTAAAAGAGTTGATTAGAACTGCACTATTACAAAAAAGGTAAAAGAGTACAGATACTTCTGGATTTTCAGAAATGGGCTCATTTACAGCTACCAGAGCCTAGGGATGGGTCCTTCAACTCAAATCACTGTGGTCTAGATAGATAAAAAAGAAGCAGATATCCTAATTTTTTAGTAACATTTTGGGTTTGGCTGATGTGAACTACTGAGTAAACCTGTTCATAGCAGTTCATGAAATCACTTTTCATTGAATATGAACATATATGATACTTGCTGAAGCAGTTTTGGAAAGGAACTTTAATTCTCTTTGGGTGACAAATACCTTTCTTTGGAATTGTGATTGTTTTCAGGTATTTGAAACTGTACCCAAATGTACCTTCATGTGAAATAAAGAATTTACATGTTTTTATGTAAAATAATTTTTTGCTTTTACAATAAAGATCTACTAATTTTAGCAAGTACAATTAGTAATGACAAGTACAAAAGTAATGTGTACAAAATTACAAAAATAATGGTTTGGGGAAGCAAAAGTAGCATATAAATAATAGACTTGGAACACAGAAAGTATGTTTTACTCAATGTGGAAAACTTAGAGATTTCATAATTTTCTTTTTATACTCAAGAAGAAAAGACCAAAACAAGATTTTCAACAATTGCCAGGAAACTAGAAGACAAGAAATACCAATTCTCTTTCGGTCTCCTGCTTATCATTGGAAGAAAATATGCACCAAGGATCAAGTTGAGTAAAAGATGACACACAGACAGTCATGGTTATTGTTTTAGCCTAAGTAAATATGTATTATTTATTTTATTTATTTTTACTTATGATTTTTGTTTATTAAAAGTACTTATTTGACTACTGTCACTAACACTATATCCTAAGATGTAGGTTGAACCATGCTAGGGTTTTCATGGGTCCTCTTAATTTCTATGTATGAAAAGAAGATGAAATTATTTCATTTTAAGCTGTCAAGAATGCACCAGGTCTTCTCAAAAATGTCATCACCCCACTGCCTATGTACCCTGGAGACTATTTAACACTGCGGGGAGGAGAAAGTAATAGAATATTGCATTAATTGTTCTTGCTGTTATTCAACCATGAGGAAGTCTGAAACACCTGAAAAGATATGATTGGTCCCAGTTGAATAATACTGTAGTTTTACTAGTAAGATCTGAGGCAAGGAGCCAAAAAAGACATGAGTGTTCTGAAATCAGAAGCATCTAAAACTGAAATTAGAGAGGAGACAAAAAGCAGGCTAGCAGCCAGAAGCTCCCACAGAATTGTTTCCAGGTCTTGTACAATCACATTATATCTGTTATATAACTTTTATTTAATCTCAACAGCCTACAATGGTGAAACAATCCTGTTGAAAAATAATTAAGGTGAAATACCATAAAGCCTTGCTTCATTTAAACCTTCTTTTAAGGTTTTCTCAGTCTTGCATGAAGGCAAGTATGCATTTATTTACCTGTCAAACTGCAGGAGTTGGTTTGCAATGAGAGACTTGAATGAGAAGAAGCAATTGCTGAAGGGAAAAGGTCAGTTTCTTTATAAATATTATCAACAGAGAGAAGCAAGAACAAAGAAAATTAAGGTTATGTCACATAGCAAATAAAACTTCAAAGTGAACATTTTAATATAAGGCTAGCAAAGAAAAAAGGTATATTTAGGTGTATTTAACTTTATTTTCTGTGACATTATTTTTAAGGCATAGCAGTACTTCAGAATTGCGTTTGAGGTACTGGCCTACAACATTTGACCACACTTACAGTACAAGTGTAAAATCAATTTTCTGCACTCCCATTTATCTCAGTAGTGATTTTAGCTGGCTCTCTAACAGAATGGCTCTACTGGAGAGGTTATTTTACTTCAGAGTGGCATTTCAGAAGCCTTAAATGGTCTGAAGAGATGGCATGTGACCTTTAGGAATATTTTTAACACTGCTTTACTCTGAAGAAGAATTGTTTAACCCTGTGTGGTTATATGCACATGAGTACTCACTTTTCCCTTTGTGAATCTCAAAATATGTCTGGCATTGACTTGTTTCAGCATAACTGACTGTTGACCATACTGAATTTTATAACAGAAGCTGAAGATAAAAACTAGATTGAAGGTACTTATCTGCTGCTTTTGGGGGGGAATATTTTGAGAAGATCAATTTGTTTCATTTATAATTGTGCAAATCATATCTCTGGATTCTCAAACTTTATGATATTTTTATCACTGTTAAAAATATAGTGCTGGTGTCTGTCCAAATGATATTAAAACAAAGGTCTTGAATTGCAGAGGTTGCTGATTAGTAATTCTAGTTTAGAACAAAAAGGAAGAAATTAGAAATTCTTGACTAAATCAAAACAATCACCAGTCCTTTAGAATACCTACTCAGACAAATGAGTGGCCCAAAACTAAATTCAGATCATGACAAATGTCTTAAGGCACCTGATAACACTAGAGATCAATATCTAATTAACCCTGAGCAATGTTCTATTACAAAATTGGCTACCTAGCAAAATATAATGGACAGCAAAACAAAAAGAAATATAAGCAAGTACTGGTTGCATATGACTGAGAGAAATATAAAGGAAGAAAATATGTCATCACGCACAAAGTTTGTTAATAACTGGGTTAACAATCCACCAGAGTTTTGGCAAAAGGAAGTCTTGAAGATTTCAAAGAAAAGTAGAACCTGACCACAACCATGTGAGAATTCCTAAGAATTCCTTAAAGTACTCCGCCTGTACCTTTTCATACAGAAGAAATGAAAAGTCTGTAACAAATAGGGTAGCTAAAAAAAAGTCTTCCTATTTCCAGTAGTGTTACTACAGAACTAACATGTTATAGTATAAATAGTTAGAGTTGAATTCGCAGTTTTATTAGACTACAGCAAATTTCGTAGATGCTCTGATGTGATAGAACACAATGATATTAAATGTGTCGTCATTCATTGTTTAGAGGTTTTATGGTCTAGTCCTCACTTATGTCATATTCAAATTGCAGCCTGGCTGAGCAATTCAGACTTCAGATTTTTAGAGAACTAATATAGGCCCTGAACTAGGACACTCAAAACTGCAAAAGAAAGAGTGCTCCAAGGGCTAACTCAGGAGTTTAACTAAGTTTAAACAGGAGTTTAACTTCATTGTGAAGAACTGTTCTCTGGGGTTTCCCCTAGGCACCTGGGTATAAGACAGGTTTCCTGAGAGGCAGCTGAGTTGCATCCCAGTAGCTATGCCTCACAAATGTCTTTACCTTTTTTAACCAAAGTCTGAACTGAACTAAGTCAAAGTGGGTTTCCAAGGTGATACTTTATTTTTAATTTATTTTCTTACCCTACAGAACACAAATTTTCATTTTCCTAAAGGGAGAGAAATCTCCAGTCATAAATGTTGCTGAGTTAGTGTCCCATATGCAGGAATTTTCCTTAATTGTTGTAATACTTTCATCCTTATATCTCAAGTTCATAAGATAACTTCTGTAAGTAAAACCTCATTTAGGGAAAATATGTAGCACAGGACTGCGGCATCAAAACTACTCCCATGGTAATGTTTTTTTCAGAATACAGTCAGGACCCACTCTAATACCATTAGGCTTCATTTAATTTCCTCTCTTGTTAGTTATATGTCACAGAGCATCACACTGATATTTAGAAAACTAAATGCAAATTTAAGCACTTTCATGGATAGTTTTCTCAATTATTCTTGTGTCAACACTATCCTTTTATGCTACAAGCTCTCTTCTATCTAATGAAAAAAAATTAAATTCTCAGCATATGCTTTTTCAGATGTGGCAATTTCCATAATTTCCTTCCTCTTAGCCATCCAACCTTTTTCTTCTCTTCTAAATATCATCATCCTATGTGAAAGAAAAACATTTTTTTCATTTATTGCTATACCTTAATTGTCTTCAGTTTTGATCTCACAATTTGTGCAACGCCTGCAATTCTTATATTTAATTTTATATGTTTCTTATATTTCTACAGATTTATACTAAAAAATATTTTGGTCTCTGATTTATTTACCATTGACATATTATAATCTTACTTTTCGTTATCTATACTGCAGTTTTCTATATTGATCTACTTTTTTTTTAGTCCTCACAAACTCTTTTGAGTTAAGCATATATCTCTAGTAGGCAGAAAAGAGAAAATAAAAAATCTTATGAGACTTCAGAATATGTTAAATGATACATGATAAGGTACTTCTGAATTACAGGAAGCAGCAGGAATGTGATCGTATTATAAAGATCTGTGTCCTATCCTACAAGTCCACAACATTCTGGTAAGTAACAGACATTTTAGCAACTACACATTTGTATCTCTTTTAAAAGTGGCCCATGAAGCTCAGCTTGGGTCAAGGAATATCTGATATTATACATTATACAGGGCAGCCTAAAAGAAGTTCAGAAAATTTTGGTGAGATTGCCCACCTCTTACTTAATAGTGATTGCAACAGTTTAAAACAAAGCCCAGCAATCTATCTCAGCAGAGAAATCTGACTGCCTAAGAAAGAGTATAAAAGTTGGTTAACGATATATAGTATTTCCTCTTAGGTGTTTTTGCCATCACCGAGCATCTGCAACATAGAAACTGCCTGAGCTAAAAGTAGTCAGTAGGCTTTTTTTTAACCCTCTGTGCACAACTGTGCGCTTGTACAGTTTCTCTTGAAGCAATAGAAATAAACTAGTATTTACAACATATTCTGGTAAAGAATTCCCTGTCTCCAATATATATGGCTTAAATTGCCTCTACTACTGCCACAATATCCAAATTTGCTTTGAATCTGAAATTCAGATCCAACATTGATTCAGATCAGACTTGTAAAATATCCTGAAAGTTTGTTTCAGGAGGTGCCTGTTTTTTGAGTCATGGGCATTAATTTATCTATGTTGCTGTCTTTAAGACTACAACTATTATGGCTTGACAAGAAAATTATTTTGGAATTGACGATGTGCTCTGCACTCTACCAATGCCCCTACAGTAACATGCACAAAAGGAATATTTTCTGCAGAACAAAAGTGTATTTACCCCACATCCACCGTATCACTGAACTTCACAGACAGACTTGTTATTCACCGTCCCTTCCAGATGGCTCAGCAAGGGACTTTAAAGTGTGTAGTCTAGCCTGTGTTCTCCATTCATTCTGCTAGCTTCCATGGGTATGTGAATTGGATGTGCTGATTTATTTCAGATGCAAAAGTATCAGAACTATGTTTTGTCTTTTTTTTTTTTATCACACGACATTACATGCAAATATAATTTGGGCAAAGTTACATTTTTTAATTTCTTTTTTGCTACCTATAGAGGAAAGGTCCCATGAAGTAGACAAGCACAGTTTTTAAACTGGAAAATCCTTATCAATTTAGCAAAAGCTCAAGTCTTTACCTATTAGCAGGACATGCAGGCCCTTACATAATCTGGCACTGGCCTTCTGGCCATTATGGTCACTATCTCAGCAGCTCTATGTTCCCTTCATTCAAGTATTTTAAGTTTTGCAAAGTTAGAGGTAACATGGTCGTAGTACCTTCTTCTTCACAAATTCAAATAATATATCAGAACTGGGCAATATTCACCAGGAACAAGTTATGTGTTAGATTTCTGACATGCAAAATTTTTAAATTCGAGATATCAGTTCTTTAAGTTGATAGAGGTCATAAATAGAAAATTGTTTTTCAATAGCAAAACACATATTTGTAAGTGCTGGAGAATGTGGCAATAAATATTTTACGCTAGCCTTGGAGCTTGGTGAGTCGTAGACGGAAATTTTTAAAGTGGTGGCCCAAAATGATGATTCAGCACACTTAGCCAAACATACCTAAAGCTAAATTAACCTAAACCCCTGCCCAAAACCTAGACTTTAAACTCCTTAGTTAACTATCAAGCTCTCCACATGCCTAAATTTAGGCACTCCACATTTTCTTTAATACCCTGCTGGAGAATTATGTACCTCTCTCCTAGCTCACTCCGTTGCCATCCGGAGCTTAGATATCAGAGAGGCAACAACTTTTTGTTTAATAGCCCAGGGTTTGCATCTGCTGCCACGATTCTGGTCTTAGGGACAGTGCCTCCTCAGAGGAATGTCAAAGTCTTGAGGAGGCAAAAGATCAAAAGGGCAGATGAAGAAAGAGTCACAATGTTTTCATACACGTTAAAGTTGAACAGCCACAGAAGCAACAGTTAGTTATAAAAAGTCACATAGAGAGCAAGCAAGCAAACACAAATATTAGCCTAGGAAGATGGGCAAGGGAAAAGGAAGAGTTCCAGATCTGTGACCTATTGCCAGGAATTGGTCTTTGTTTTATCCAGTGGCTATGAATTCAAACGTAGAGTCATGTTGGCACTCCTACGGCATGATCTAACCCTAATGACTGACACTAAGTCATAGTTAAATACATGACTTCTTTGTACAACATTAATCACAATACGTTACTTGTGTCTGCAAAAATCACTTTGCAGCTCAGAAAGCATTATTCTGGAAATGACCACATGGTACAACCAACCTCGTTTTCTGTCCCTCTCTGTCACATTAGGTCAGGCTGTCTTTTGTATAAAGCCATATGTTAGAGCCTAGCAAAGTAAGGAAGTATTTTGGGAAATATTTCTCTTGAGCTTAACTGGATTTGGTTCCTCCCTCCCACAAAACAAGAATAACAGGAAATAAATCAATAATAATAATAAAAAATCAGCTCTACCTATGAAAATATGTCAAACTCTGTGTACACCTACTTCATTAAAAAAATGCAGATCTAAATATATTTGCCTAAGTAATTCTACACACCTGAAAAAACTCTTCTAGAATTAATGCTAGCTTTGTTTGATGGTAGAAATATAGCTATTGGGCTTTCTTTGCATTGCACACGTAGGTAAATTATATGAAACAGTTTGCAACAGTTGATAAAAGTAATTAGCATTTTGCATTGCCTCTGCTTCTTCCATGTATTGTAGCCACACATTATCAAGCCAAATAATTCTGAAAACATTGGCTAACTGAAATGACCTGAATAATGTCCAAGTGAATAATGTGAACGGAATAATTATTCAATTTCTCATGTATTTGTATTTCGGCTCCTCAATCAATAAAATACCTGTGATTTAAAAAAAAAAGCTAAAAAAAAGTCATACCTCATAGATAATGAAAATGGAAGTCCTACTAGGCATGTCTAGAGTTGCATTATCAGGGTCACCGAGAAATCTATTTTACTCGTGCAATAACCTTGAAACATTTTATTTGGCATCTTTCAGCTGTCCTTTATTTTTTAAACAAAAAAAAAGACCCTTAAGGTCTCCATTTAGAAAAATATGGCATTGTCAGTAGGTATGGACTTACCTTAACAATTGTCTTAATTTGGCTTGTGTATTAGATTGGGTTTCTTTTAATGTAAAAATCAAAATTATTATTTCCCCAGTTGGTGAGGAAAGACAGGGAGGTTCTCCAAAGGACACTTGAGATGAATTATCTTGGGGCAGATTTAGTTCCTTGTGAATATGCCTATCTCTACTGAATCATGGAATCATTAAGGCTGGAAAGGCCCACTGAGTCCAACCTTTGACCAAACCAGCACCATCATCAAGTAAACCATAGCACTAAGTGCCACATCCAGTTGTTTCTTGACCACTTGGAGGAATGGTAGCTCCACCACTTTCCTGGGCAGTCCACTCCAATGCTTGTGAGAGAATAAATTATTTTTGAATTGACTATGATTAATTATAGAGGAAGCCTGAACAGCTGGCTTAAATTAAATGTCCAGCTTGGCAAATTTTAGAGGTAGGAAATGTGAGTCCCAGTCCAGGTGCAGGTATGGGACTGAGGGTCCTCATTTTACATGCTGTCCCTTTAGCCCTTTGCTCCAACAGGAATTATAGTGATATTATATTGGTACTGATCAGAATGAGTTAAGAGATCAGAATTTGAGCTGAAGTGTTTAAAAATTGTTGCAGAGAAATCCTAGGGAAAACTCTAGTTTTATACAGGTCAGTAGCAATTCTTGCCTGATAGTTCCAAGAGGCAATGCAGAGTTATGCTGTCCATAACCCTACCCTGTGTCTAAGCAGTGCATTTCAGCCCCTGGGTAGTAACAATAGCAGATGCTTATTATATTTAATTATTAACCATCAGCTCTTTGAACTTATCACCTTAGTCTCTCAGCACCTGCGTGATGGATGGCAAAATTCCCATAATTTCAACTTCCATCAGTCAGTAAGTAAAAGGTGAGCATCTGCTAGTGCTCACCAACCCCTCAGGATATATTCGGCTATCATTATGATTGCTCCTAATGGTGTTTTACACAAAATAAGTTAGGGTGAAAAAGGCATGCTAGGTTATTTTACACACATACAATGTCAAAGTATTTATTGCCCTACATATGGCAAATTTTAAATATAAATAGATAATACCAGTAGTACATTTATTATTAAATTTAATATTTATGCAGTGACATAAATTTACATGTCCTTTTAAATGCTTCTGTATTTTAGAACTGAAGCCTTAGTTAAAGAAAGGAATAAAAAGTCAGGAAGCTGCAGGAAAGCTGTACTTTTTTCTATCAGCCATTGGTTTTTTTGCACTTAAAGGTATGTCCACACCACAGAGTGAAGAAATCATCTTTGAAACTGTAAGCAAACAAGGTAAGTTCTCATTATGTCATTAAGAAAGCTGGTAGATTCTGCTCAGAGGACTCTGAGTGAAATGCAGAACCTACAAACATGGATATGTTGCCTCCAGGACTCAGGTTGCTAATACATCTCTATTGGCATCTAATGCATATTCTCTGCATCAGTGACCCTTAGGTCACAATACATGCACATTCCCCCCCTGTGCCACAAGGAGGAGTTTAGAAGGTGCTTACAGGAGGAGTTTGGAAGGTGCTTACAGCAGCAGTCAGTCTCTTCCAGCCATCCCCCTCCATGGAGCTGGGTCACAGGGGAAATTTGGCTATTATGTGCAATGCATTAGCAATTTTATACTTTAAAATCTGATTTTCTCTCAAAGTATTTTCATAAATTAGGCCAGAATAATGAAGCAGTTTGCATCAGAATCCTCTGGGAAACTTTCAAGGCAACTACTGCCACATTCTCTCCCAATGCTACCCCCCTAAAGAGATCTCATTGCTGAGAGAATAGCATATTCCCCTTGCCTCATACATGATATGAAAATTTTCTAGAAAGTCACATTACTGATGTCTTGTAGGACTCAGTAATGGAGCTTGGAATTCATGTGAGACCAGTGTTAAATGCTGATGCAATAGCACAACAACAAACAAAAAGTGTTCCAAACATCTGGTGAGTTGTGAGCAACCCCTCCCTTTCATGCCTGGCAAAATGGGGATAAAATGGCCACTTAAAATTTGAGCAAATAACCTTTGAATCTTGCACATAGGTCACAGCTGGGTCTGGAACAGAATTGTGTAATCTATTCCTATACACAGCTGGCATACAGGTAGGGGTGCAAACACACACACATCACAGATCAAGGCTGAAGGCAAATTTTGGTAAGACAAGATTGCAGTATAAGGAAAGCAATTTTCCAGACATAGTCCTCTCGTAGCAGGCATATAAATAATGAGATCTCCATGGCTGCCCACTAGATATGAAGTTAATGTTCAACAATTTATGTTGAAAATGTATTATTGTTGAAGAACAGACTTTATGTTTTTAAATGCTTTTATAAGCATATTGTTAAATGCCTGGATGTGTATGGAAAATGTGATTTTTACATTCATAAGTGTATGAAAAAACTATCTTTCCAATTTATTAATTGGGAGTTATTGTAAGTGATAAAACTTTTTATGACTTCTTATACCGACTGTAAACAAAAAACTTACAAATTCAGAAACTGAGGAGACAGCATAAGTGTTTTTTTAAGTCCTAAGAATATGTTTGGAAACCAGTTAATAAAAGTTGTGACTATGGTAAGGACCTTCTTCAAAGATGCAAAAGGAAATCTCAGTATTTGAGAGACTCCTACATTCCCCGTTTTTTGGGGCTCTTCCTGAAATTGAATTTCCTTCAATTTCAGGAAGAGCTGAATGAGTCTCTGGTGGAGTTCTCCTCTGCTATTCAAGGCTGCCTCAGCAAGACAGGGGGCCTTTTGCAGAATAGTCTCCGAGGGATCCCTGGCTGTGAAATTTCTTGTCAGTGTCTTGATAATTGCAATTTCTTCACCTTTAACAGGCTTTTTTCAACAGCCACTGAAAGAGGACAAGAATATGTTACAAATCCTTTGTTGACATTTTGGAAGGTCCCAACTTGTTATAGCTTAATTAAATTTATGACAATGTTTAAGTTATGATATGGTTTTTCAGAAGTAATTTGAGGGTAATTTTCATTGTTTGCATGAATATCTCAGGCAAGACAGGCAATTAAAATAGAGATTGTACCACAAAAGTAAAATGACATATCAGAGATCTTCTGAATATGTTATAGGGTTATTTTTATCAGAAAACTCTTCTGAAACTCTATAAATGATGTTCATTTACTCTCCTTGGTTACTCCACATTTCAGCCAAATATGAAAATCTCCTGTGAGAGTATTACATGCTGCAAAACCCCTGACAAATACCTGTCTTATATGATAAAGACATTCAAATCTTAATTAATTTTATTTAAAATAATAGAAGTGATACAGAGATTTTTCTCGAATTCACTTTGCTATTTGTTCACATAAAAATCAAAAAATGTTTTCTTCTTCTACAGCATTTCAGTCACTCTTTGTCTTGCTTCTTACAGAAGAAGCTGAATGCAAATGTTGGCTTTTGTGTTCTATGATGTGGTTCATGCATTTTAGAACCTGAAATCTGGGAGTTTTCAGAATATGCTAATTTTATAAATTTCTTTTTCCTGTGTTGCTTAGTTCTCTGAAGACCCCCAAGCAATCCAACTGTAATCTCCAAATGAATGACAGTGCATCTAAATTTTTCTGGAGTACTATTTTATGCTGGTAGATATTTCACACTAACCAAGGGTATATAGATAGATTTTCAGTTCAAAATTTAATAGATTTTTTTTTCAGGGTCTGTCTGTATGACTTAAAATTATCATTTTTTTTCCAGCAGTTTTTCTACTCATCTTTCCCAGCTACTGCTGAGTCAGAGAGTTCAGACTGTTTAATTGAAAATGGAGTGAGAAGTCTTTACAGCTGGATGAAAAACCAAAAAGAGTCAATGGAAAGTCATCCTTTGACTTAATTTAGAAAGCCATTCCAAAAGCTTTATGTATATTCAAAGTGTATTTATTAACATAATTTAAATCTCCCTCCCAAATCCTGCTATCACACAATCTTAGCATTGACATGTAGAGCTTTAGCCTGTTTTGCCTAATTATTCTTATTTTCCCTTGGTTTTGCTGACCTTATTTTTAGAAAAATAATTACTTTATGTTAAGAAACATTTGCCTTTATAAAAAAACAAAATCTCTATGATTTATTTAAAGTGGCAACAAAGTAGCAGCACACGAGTGCTGGGGGGTCATGCAAGGATTGAAATGAGGTCCTTCCTTGGTCAACTGCTGTCCATGTTTGCCCTTTTTCAAAGTCAACAACCTGGGACCATCACTGCTCCTACACTGCCAGCCCATTCAGTAGGTCACCACTGAAGTGCAGAATTCCCTGTGTGCTCTCTGTGTGCACTGCCAAGCCCTCGCTGCCATCTAGTCAAGACACCTGGACATTGGGCCCTTGAGAAGAGTCAAAATTAGGCAGTCCTACCACACTGCTGCAGTGAGCAGAGACATTGTTCAGTATCCTTCTGATATTGTAAAAAAGGATTCAAATGAGACCATGGAAAGGATACAGAAAGACACATTTCTAAGAAAGAAAGAGAAAGGCTGCAACTGGAGGAAAGCAAAGCCAGATTTCCCTTCATTTACAAGAAAAGCCTTCTCCATACTGATTATCTTGACTTCATCATCTGAGAACTGACAGAAAGTGAAAGCATCATTGTCCTATTTTCAAATAGTAGAGCTAGATGACGATGTAACAAAATAAATAAATCAACTGTCATTATCAATATTAGCTGCTATTTTTTGAGTTGTGATGTAGATTTTTCAGTTGTGCTATAGAAATACAGCCATGGCCACTCTAGTCAACATTGTAGGTATTCTTTCCTGTGCATAAATTTTGCACTGTTTATCAAATTCTTATCTGCTATCTGTTCCCTTATGAAAAAATATAGAAAAGAGGAAAGGTGAAGAGAAAAGAGGAGAAATTGTATTTTTGTGTACAGTCTATACAGAGCAGAGCATTGCCTCGATTCTTCTATGGGTTCTTCTAATGCAGAGCCCTGAGGCATCTTAGCAGCTAGAATGAAAAAACATGTTTTCCTGGGTTTATTTATGAGTACTACAGGACTTCGCTAATTTGTACCCATGCAAGGGAAGACATAGGAAATGACAGAGTAAATGAACACTTTGTAGACCAGAATTTTATTCATTCATTTTCTAATTGTCATTTGTTTCCATTTATTTGCAGCAATACATCATTATACTGTTGCTGCTATTTATCTTGATACTGCTACCACCTCAGAAAAATCAGTTTTGAATAAAACCCCAAACCTAAAGTATTATTCTCATTAAAGGGATTTATTGGTGCCTAGAAATAGATAAAGATTAATAAGTGAAGGAATCCTTTCTAGAGCACAGGTCACTTTTACAAAGTCATTAGGAAAATGAATGTTCAAAAGTATGTTGTCCAGATGTCAAACACACTAATAAATGCTGTGGAGAATGGCCTGTAAAGTGATGTCGTAATAATGATATTGAGTCTCAATCTCTGTTTCTAAATCTTTACTGAGATATAAGAAAGTGATGGGTAATGTTTTAGGCTGGAAGTGTGCTTCCTCAAAACAATTTATTTTAAGTGGTATCTGCTCATATATAAATAGCCAATCAGTGAAATATTATAGTGGTTCCCACTTTGACCAACAGCTAGCACATCCAGTCAACAATATTTGAAGTCTTGCAAATCTTATTTAGGCACTGAATCCTTTTGCTCAATGATCATAGACTTTGCACCTAAATTTGTATCCCAGTCACTTCTATATGAAGAAGAAAGAGTTAAATACAGTGCCAATTCCCCAAACTGCTCTGAGTGACGTGAGCAATATAAGCATAAGTTCATCTTGGCTCTTAGAGTGAATTCAGATAACTGTACCATTCATGTCCAGCAAATTTAAGAGACCTGCTCTTCCCTGCTCTATTAGCACAGGTTACCACCTTTGTTCCCTGCAGTTAAAGCTGACATGCACCCCTATAATTTGGAGGGCTTTAGAAGGTGGTGCATATTTGCCATTTTTATCTCTCCTATGGGCACAGTTGCCTCTGTCCATTTGAGGGCAATAATCTCTTTATCATTTCACCAGTGGCCACCTGAAGGCACCCTTTAAGGTATACAAGTCCAGAGAAATTCTTTCAATATAGATTTCTAACTCAACTAAAATAAATGTAATTTATGCTGGTCTTTATGCTTGAATATTACACATATTTTATGCATTCTATTTAATCATGTCTGAAGGCTATCAAAATCTGAAAAATCTTTCAGCAAAGCATTTTATTCAAAAACATGCTGCACTTCTTTCCCATACTCCCAAAAACCAGAGGGTCTGGACAACATAACTTCTGTTAAAAGGTTTAGCAGACCTTAAAAATTATTTCTCCATTTTTATTTTAGTCAGACAGCTCAAATGAAAGTAAATTCTGTAAAAACTGAGTACTTTATGGGTTTAATAATGAAAAATAAAAATATCATCTCAAGGAAAATTATCAGTTTTAGTTTGAAATCAGTCCAAGTTAATATTTACAGCTTCAAAGTGAACTTCAAAAGATTTGAAGTTCCAGAAATCAGATTGATTTTTGAAACTGTTACAGTCAGAAATCAAGAATTTGCTTGACTGAAGAAGGCATAAATTAAACCCACATTGCTGAAATGCTAGCAAGAACTCTAAATACTGTCTTGTATAGAAACTTTCTGTCTATATTTTAATCTTCTTTCAGACACTCCCATATACACTACAACACTTAAAGACCAAATGCCTTGTCCTGGACCATCCTTCATTCTCTACATTCCTTTTTAAAATTCAGCTATAAAATTTAAAGTCAAAAGGAAAATGAGATCATTTAGTCAAATGTAGGGTATCAAAGGTCATTGGATATACAGAATTTGTTCTTACATTGATCATAATAATTTGCATTTGGCTAAAATCTAACTTCTGTCTAAAAGATATCTTCTAATAAATGTACATTCACTCTGAACTGAATGACATCATGTCATGGTTCAACCCCAGAGGGCAGCTCAGCCCCGCACAGCCACTCATTCACTCCCCCTCAGTGGGATGGGGAGAGAATCACAAGCAAAAGTGGGAAAACTCATGGGTTGAGATACAGAGAGTTTAACAGTAAATCAAAAGACATGCACAAGCAAAGCAAAACAAGAAGTTAATTCACCAGTTCCTATGGGCAAGCAGGAGTTCAGCCATCTCCAGGAGACAAAGGTACCTTTATGTGTAGCTATTACCTCGGGAGATAAACAGCGTCACTACAAATGTCCTCCCTCCTTCTTCTTCCCTATAGTTTAGATGCTGAGCATGACCCATATGGTATGGAATACCCCCTTGGTCTGCTGGGGTCAGGTGTCCTGATTGTGTCCTCTTCCAACTCCTTGTGCACCGCCAGACTCCCTGCTGGTGAGATGGGGTGAGGAGCAGGAAAGTCTGTAGCTCTGTGTAATCACTGCTCAGCAGTAAGTAAAGCATGGCTGGGTTATCAACACTGTTTCCAGCACAAATCCAAAGGAAACAAACCCTATCCCAGCCAAAACCAGCATACACCTGCAGACAGAGAATCTGCTTGGCAGTTTCCTGCCATGATTAATGCTCTGTGCTTTACTTCTTAGCATCTGCCTGGCACTATGAGCCACGGGTTCTTGTTACACATCTGCTTTCTGAATGTCATGTTTTCTCCCTTGGAAGAGTGTTATCCACCATAGCATCTTTCCTGTGACAAGTTAATAAGTGAAAGCTCTAAAGTTCATAAGATGGGGACTTTTCCAGTTTTCAGATCAATTCTGTGGCTCTTTGTAAGTCCTTGCTAATTTTTAAAGCATCCAGTCTTAACCTTCCTCAGAGCATGTGAGTAGCTATCTATTAGCCAGCTGCTTATGCATCTTGGAACCATATCTTTACTGTGGCAGTGTCCTTGGGAATTAGGAAATCATATTCTGCTCCAAGACCACTACTTCTCAAGACTCACCTAACTTCCTTTTCCTTCAAGATGTAATTTTGAAAACAACCGTCTGTATTTTTGAGTTCGCTAGAATAACAGCTTATCCAGTTTGCCAGTCATTGTATGACCTGCTCTTACCATTATTTCTCTTCTCACTATACCCTTTACAATTATCACTAATATTGTAGCACACCACCTCCAAACAGATATTTCACACTGACACTTCTTTTTGGAAGACCTGTTAATCATGTAGTTTAAACCCATATCTTATTGACACCTTGTCATGTTCTTTAGTTAGATAAAAGGATGTGGATGCCTGTACACATTATCGGGATAAATATTTATACCATTTTCAAACACAGTTAAAATATTACCACATAAGTCATTTTATTTTGAGACCAGCTATGTAAACCACAATGCTGACTACCATTAATTAGGTTAATTTTAAATACTTTTGAACAACTTCATTTATTTCCTACTTCATCTTTTCCATAGTTTATCTGTATATGGTGACATATTAAATTTTGCATTCACACAGTATCAACAATCTCGGATATTTAAAATCTTACAAGAATTCCCATATTTAATAAATATTAATACTGTCATTCTGAGAAGTGCAGACATCTTTTAAATATTCCTTTGCAATGAAAGAGCCAGAAAACAAGTCTGCTATATTATGCTTCATCCATTACAGACACTCAGATTTATTGAACATCTATGTCTTCTCTGTCTCCTTACTAGTAATTCTGTCATCTGTTTCAAGAATAAGATACACGTTTGTTTCTTCCTCTTGAACAGCTTCTTTCTTTCCCTGCTGTTGCTGTGGATCTCCATATTCCAGATAAGCATTTTCAACCTTGACTGTGGTTATTTAATTTACAAAAGATATTTCTTCAGTGTCTTTATCTTCCTTTATTAGTTTTCTCCATAAATTTCCACAGTTTCTTTTTAATATCACTCTTTTGGACTATAATCTCTTTAGATAATACACAGAGGTTATATAGAAATTTATATCTGCTTTCATTAGCCAATGAGTGGCTCTCACAGCCACTTCTTCTCCTTATATCAATGATAGTTGGTGTAATAAAAGTGACAAAGCCTTTGTAGGACTAGTTGTGTGTTCTCATGGCTGGGAGCAATTATCAGTAATGGAAGAAAAGGTATAGAGACAAGAAGCAACATTTCTCTTTATTTATTCACTTCACTCACACACATACTTTGAGTCTCCAGGAGAGAACTTCCCAAGGAACCAGACTCCTCTGGAGTTTTGAATTTTTCAGGAAGGTCCCTGTAGGCCTAGAGAAACTTCTCTTTCCTTCTTCATCAGAGACTGGAATCTTTTTCTAATGCATCTCTTACTTGAGTTCTTAAGCTGAAATTTTCTGAACTCCAAAACCAAATCAAGTCCTAAATTGTGGGTCATAACTTTTATAGCAAAAAAATATTCTACAGAGTTCAGAAGTCCAACAGGACATTTCCACAAAAAGCTTGCAGTTCACTCACATGGATAAATTATCAATCTTTTCATCTGTATGCAATGGAAATCTAGTCCAAGCCTCTCCCATTACGTCCATTACACCAGGGAATTTTGTTTTCCTTCTTAACTGGAAATCACGCAGTAATGATGGCTAAATTCAGTGTAAGCATCTTCTCTTAGGAACAATCAATAATATCAAAGCATTTCACTATTTGTAGGACTAGGAGAAAAGAATTCTAATAGAATTAGAATTAGAATTCTAATTTTCTATAGAAAACATCCATAAATATCCTATTATTTTTGATTTGCTGTGGTTTTTGGCAAAAAAGGAGGGATGTTTTCCTCATGCAACAGATGCTCAGGACAAGATTAATCATACATTTCAGGATTTCTGCTCATGAACTTTGGTGTTTGTTCAAGATAAGAGTTCAAGAACCACCAAATACTTCTGAATAAATATTCACTTTGTCTAGAGCTGGTACACAAACCTCTTTTATGAAATCTGTGTAAATACTGGTCAAATTTACTAAATTTGAAAATTGCAGATCACTGGAGAAAGTCCTGCTTAAAATGCAAAAGTACTAAAATACTTTAATCATAACTTGATATGTTCATGACATTACATAAAGTTACATCTGGATAATATTTTATAGTAGCTATATTGCAATATTCTGACTCTGCATGCATAACTTAGTACTATAATGTGACATACAACATGTAGGCACACAACCATCCTAAATTATTCTTGACATTCAGTACTGTTATTCAATCTCTCCCTGCCACATCTATCCTGGCTTTGACAGGTTCTACTTTGATGTTACAAAAAGCTTAGAGATTGGTAGGGCACAGAAAATTCAGAGCATCACCAGACTGTCTTACCTAAGGCCATGTCAGTGTAGAGCACAGGGTGAAATATTTGTAATATAGAGTACAAAAGCCTGCATATATCCTCCCTGAATTCAGAAAACTTAACATCCTTAAAGATCTTGCATATCTGTGACTGTTCAAGGGCTTCTCAAGTGAATATTCCACACATGCTGCCCCTGATACTACAGGAGGCAGGAATATTAAAGTGCTTGTACTTAAATTTAGTTACTCAGACCTTTCCAATTAGTCTGCATTGGGACTAGGAAACAATTCAGTTCCATTTAGTGAATTTCCTCCTTAGCTGGCGTTACAATGGAGGATGGAAGCCTTGAGGTATTTTGACATAGAGGCTGTAGTTTCAAGTTTTTTGACAGCTAGTTCTTAGCATTTTTGTGACACTGACTGGAGTTAGATATAAACTTCAGTTGCAATATCGGAGACCTCCAGAGATGATTTGCCACTTGCTAAGAAAAACCTTTTGTACAACAAGAAAAACATTTTATTTAATAATAAAAACAATTTTACAAAAATACTGTGCTATATCAAGCAATGGCTTCATTTGAGAAGTTCCGCTAACAACAAGGGAGTTGATCAATGTCTTTTTGAACACCCAATAGCTGTTTGAGAGACTGTCAGGTTGGAAAAGTCAGTAACATATTTGAACCAAAAGTACTGGGACAAGGCCTGTCTTTCTGAATTCCTCTTAGACAGCAGTTTTTCTGTGGAACTGTGGAGCTGAGGAAAGTTCTTGCTCTGCTCTAAACTCCAAACCCTGGGCACAATTCCTCCTAGTATTGCTTCCCCACTGATGACCTCTATCAAGACTTTTATTCACTGCCTTCTGCATCAGCTGAGGTAATTTTGGAGAATGTTGGAATTCAAGAGACGAATTTATCTCTATAATTATAATATTTTTTCAAAGATATTTATTTTACTGATGCAGTGAACACAAAGAAAAGCTTAAAAATTTGCTAATTACCAGAGTAAAAGAGCATCAAGTCCCAGGATTCAGTGTGTGAGAGTTTACAGAGGACTCAAAATGTTTTTCCAGACTTTTTTAATTGAAAATCTTTCAGCCACCCAAAACCCACTAATTTCTGTAATTTCATCTCCCATTACCTATGTCCCCACCTTTGATGCAATCTTTTATGCCTTATAAAAGTTATAAGCACCTAGGGGCAAAAATAAGTCAGTTTAATTTGTCTATATAGAACCATTCTTTCCTAAGGCATTGAATGAATAATAGATGGTAATTTATAACGAAGATATTTAGAAGTCAGTGGGCTTGACAGCAAGCCAGTGAAATGAAAAGCAAGCAAAGTTAAATAAACCTTTTAAACAGGGTTGTCTTAGTGGCCAAGATGCATTTTTTATTTATAGATATTTAGTATGAGAACTCTGTCCCTTGACTAAGTACTTGTTCAAAAGATGGGAAAGCTGCCTGCACCATCTGAGCATACCTGGAGCTTCCTGCATGCACTGTAGAGCATAATGAGGCTAACTAGCCCAGCAAGTGCATCCCTCAGAGCAATATCTAAAACTGTGTCACATTTAAGCTCCAGAACTGGAAAGAAACCAGAAACAACAAGAGAATGGTCACAAATATCTTTGCTTACCTTTGCAAGGAGAAATTGTAGGATCACAGAGTGGCCTGGGTTAGAAAAAATTTAAAGATTATCTTGTTCTAAGCACTCTGCCATGGGCAGAAACACCTTCCACAAGACCAAGTTGCTCGGAGATCCATCCAACCTGGTCTTGAACATTTTCTGGGATGAGGCATCCAAAATTTCCCTGCACAACCTGTTCCAGTGTGTCCCCACTCATGCAGTAAAGAATGTTTTTCTAATGTCTAATCTAAATTTACTTTCAGTCTAAAAACATTCACCCTTGTCCTGTCACTACATGTCCTTGTAAATGGTCTCTCTCCATCTTTCTCGTAGGTTCTCTTCAGGTACTGGAAAGCCATGATCAGGTCACCCTGAAGACTTCTCTTTTCCAGGCTAAACAATCCAAATTCTCTCAGCCTTTCCTCATAGGTTATGTGCTCTATCCCTCTGATCAACTTGGTGGCCTGTTCTGGACTCAGTCTGACAGATCCATGTCCTTCCTGTGCTGGAACCCCACAGCTGGATGCAGTGTTCCAGGTGGAGTCTCAGCAGAGCAGAGCAGAGAGGCAGAATTCTCTCCCTCCCTGCCCTGCTGCTCACGCTGCTCTGGATGCAGCCCAGGACACGTTTGGCTTTCTGGGATGTGAGTCCACATTGCTCGGTCGTGTCCAGCCTCTCCTCCACCATCACCCCCAAGTCCTTCTTGGCAGGGCTGGTCTCTCTCTAGCTGTTCATCCCCCAAACTGTAACGTTTACACAGCTTAAATGATGCATATTAAACACTCCTCGAGCACTTATTTATCAAACCTATGTTGCAAAGAATCTGCTAAAATACATTTACTCAGCAGCATGTCAATATTAACATGCCTTTTTCAGACTTTCTTCCTATTTTTGTGACTATATTTCAACAGACAACTTCTGTTTTAAAGAATAACAGGACAAAGTTCCTGACTTTCCATTGAAAAAGCACTAGATTTGTTGCAGAAGCCCTGTGTATAGCTCATGCTCTAAAACTCCCATGTATCCAGAAAGCATGTCCCATAGAACTGATGAGCCATGCGAAGGGGCCATTTGTCCTGGATTTTCGGACACCAAATAGCCTAGTCAGACCCATAAATTTTGATTTTAAGTACTTTAGGGCAAAAATCTGTCATTTTAATTTGTTGAGAAACCACCATTCTTTCCTAAGGCAAGGTGTGAATAATACATGACAATTTAAAAAGGAGCTGTTTGCTACTGTTACAGCTCCTGCAAAACCTCTAGATTCTCAGACAAATGACCGAAATATTCTTAATGCACTCAGGCTATATTTCTAGGTGCAAGAAGACGATATATACTTTAAAATCTGAACTTAGTAAAAGCTACATATTCAGTGTTACTAGCTCAAAATTCAGTCTCAGGTTATTTGCTACACTATTTAAAGTTATGGCATGAATGAGCAAAGAGTTGCAGCTTTCTCTTTAATTTCTTATAAAGTGCCTAAATCCTACTGAAAGCAAGCTGCTATATATCCGAGTGTTTCCATAATTAATCTTCCTAGTTACAAAGAAAATCCTGAAAAAGCAACTTCAAAAAACCCCAAAGAAACTAAAAAGACTGAGAGAAAACAAAGGCTAAAAAACCCCAAAAAACCAACAACAAAAATAAAAATCCCCAACTGTGAAAATAAGTATATTAAGTTAATCAATTAAAAACTAGAATACTATACTGGTTTCTTAAATTTATTTAATTTTCATATTTATTCAGAAACCATCATGTTATTATGGGAAGGTACCTTGCCAAAGCAAGGCATTAATGTGGCATGATATAGAAATTTTCATAATGCACCAATGATAACACTGTAACTTGTAGATATTGGTAAAAAACAGGTTACTAGAACAAGATGTATCTATGGGTCTGTATACGTGTGTTTCTTCTAGAACTGTGCTGGATTTTAAAAATGGTCTATTAATTATTATTATTGTTTTTTTTTTATTACAATGATGATGATGTTAACAATTAATCATTATTAGTCATATGGATGTAGTGTGGAATTGCTGAATAAGGAGTACTGCATACAGGAATATGTATAAAAAGAGACACAAACAGACCCCAGAGTCAGTAGAAAGAAATCATCACCATTAACATAATTCCTATTCTGGCAAAGAGGAGGAAGAACCCCAGCAATTAACCTAACTCTCCTGGTAAAGAGCTTTAAGTACTGATTGCTCATCATTAAATTTTCCTTTCTTTTTCTTAAGGAGCACAGGAAGAACAAAACCAGAGAAAGAGACAATTATTGGGAAGGTTTTGTTATTAGTTTTACCTGTATTACTACATTAATGACCATAGAAATGGGATAATTCAGACTGTGTGTGCTAATGCCATCACACTTAGAATACGAATAAATTTTTGACTAACCACTAAAGCTTTAAGTTATGACTTAATATAGGCAGTGCATTCCTTTAACCCAAATAAATTGCACATGTTTGTATTGACTCTTAAATATAGATGTGCCAATATTCACAACACCTCTGTTTATGAACAGTACCTAATTTCATTATAACCACCATAAAGTCTTGGATATTTTGTGTTCTTAACATGCTTGGAGCTCTTAACAATATTCTGAGATCTGAAAGTATCAGTATTTCTGTGAAACACTTCAGTATAATGAGGATCCATTTCATGAAGATAATTCTTCATTTATCTTTCTTTTAGAAGTGGACTGTCAGACATCCATTTTCTACATGTTCTGATCCAACCTTTTATAAACCTTCCATTGAATCTCTAAAAGAAAATAAACCCATTGTTCAGACAAATCAAAAGAAAAAGTGGTGCTTTAATTACTTCACACCATTCTCCAGAAGCTCCAAAGCCCAGAGCTTCTAGAGACAAAGACATGTTCATCTCCATTGTTAAAAAGCAGTATCTCCAGTTATACCTTCATGCAGTCTCTACCCATGTCCTGGTTTTGGTGGGGATAGAGCTCATTTTCTTTCTAGTAACTGATACAGTGCTGTATTTTGTGGGTTTTGGTCTTGCTAGGTCAAGGACTTTTCAGTTTCCCGTGTGCTGCCCAAAGCAGGTGCACAAGAAGTTGAGAGGAAGCACTCCCTGTCGAGGTGACCCAAACTGGCCAAAGGGATATTCCATAGCAAAAACCATCATGTCCAGCATATTAACTGGGGGGATCTGGCTGAGAGAGGCTGATTGCTGCTGAGAAGCAGACTGGGCATTGGTCAGCAAGTGGTGAGGAGATGCATTTTGCATCAATTGTCTTCCTTGGGCTATATCTCTCTCTCTCTTTTTGTTGCCTTCCTTTTTATTACACTTATTATTATATTTTACTTTATTTCAATTATCAAACTGCTCGTATCTCAGCCCACAGGTTTGGGGTTTTTTTAATCCAATTCTCCTCCACATCTCACAGAGGTGGGCAATGAGTAAGTGACTGCATAGTACTTAGTTGCCAGCTGGTGTTAAGTCACTACAACCAAGAACACTTGGAATAGCAGTGATCTGAAACAAACATGTTGTAAAAAGATTGAAGAGGATTGAAAAGCAAGCCTACTTTTGGGAAAGATGTTAAGTTTGGAAAGGAAATTGTGGGTTACTATTCTGCCTCTGTACTCTTTTATTCAAGACAGCACATATGAAAGGGTTTTTTTTTTGAAGCTGCAGTTGACAGCAGCAGGAAAAAAATGAGAGCAAAATAGAATGTAGCAGCCTATTAAATAAAGTTCAAATCACCTTGGCTAGGTTAAACAATGGAGCCTCTGAACTGGACCAAAAAATGCTTGTAAGAGATGGCACACAGGCCTGCCCACCACCACAGCTCACTCTCACAGCTAGCAAAATAGAAAAAGGCAAAGAAATGTGGAAAATAAACCTGCACAAGCTAGATAACACCAGCAGGATGAGAACCAAGTTAGCAGACTGCTACCAAAGTCACTGTCAAGACAATGTTTTAACATGGCTCCTAGTGATACATTTCTGAGATGTGTTACCAAACTCCTCTTCTTAATAATGATTTCCTTGCTTCTTGTGAAGATTCAAAAATTATGAGTGGACAAATAAAGCAAATACCTATGGAAGGTGTTCAGTACTTCTGGGCAGAGACTTGAGGACTGTTAGTTGTTTGCCAACCATAAATTTTGCTAATACCAAATGGGTTACAGTTTGAGGGTATTTCATCATGCTGATACAGAAGCTTATATTTCAATTTCACAATTGGGCCATAGCAGTGTATTAACATTCTTATTAAAATTCTGTATTTTCACATAGATATGTATACCTAGATGGAAAGATCTGCTTTTTTACTCTGATTTTCTATACCCAAAGGCAAATATTTTTAATTTATCTTATTTTTGGTAAATGTGAGCAAAATCAGCTCATTTCCTTTACCTATGCAAGGATTAAAAAATGCTCAACATAAAGGAGTTATATGCTCAGTGTATGCAGGAAGCATCTGAACTTGAAAAGCTGAAACTTAACAGGTTGATACAGAGGATTAGTCTCCAGGCCAAGATGCAAAAATCAAATATTCACACAATAAGAGTAAAAATGTACTAAAATCAATTGTGCAATGTGTTACTTTGCTACTTGTAGCAAATTCATTTTTGAATTCTGACTTTCCCTGTTAGCTTATAATTGTGCTGCTCTTTATTTGCATTCAGAATCACAAGTATGACACTGATCTTGCATAGCAGTGCAGGTCTCCTTGGTGCATTGTTTCACTGAAGTGTTTTCTGCGTCATAGTTAATGGCACATGTTCCTAAGTAAGCTGTAAATTCCATCAATAGAGTTTGTGTTCTAACTTAAATTATCTTTCCTCCTTGAGAAGAGCAAATCTGAGATTTGGAAGGCTTTGCATCCCTTAGAGCAGGTAGGCAGTTACTTCTGGGCACAACAGTGGCCTTTCATCATAAATAGAATTATTAGATTCCACCACACCACTGCAGGCTTGGGAAACTGTAAAAATCTAAAGAAATATTTCATAGTGCGGGAGGAAAATTAGCTTCTTACTCAAATGGGAAAGTAAGGATTTAAAAGAGATGATTCTCACCATCTTTCCTAAATACAGAATAAGATGTAAAGCAGAGCAGTCTCATTTGAAATACTGAGATTCTTTCATAGCTGCTGTAGCACAGAAGTTTGACATATATGGTGTTATGGTTTTAATTTGTCAATTAAGATATACTCATTTTCTGTTGTGAGACAGAACTAGGAGTAGAAGCAAGGCAGGCCTAAAACCTAGGAGGGTATAACGAGAAATTTATTAACTACACAAAGGGGAAAAAAAATTTAGAATAAGATTGTCAGACCACTTTTTTTTTCCTTTTTTCAACCTTCATAACAACAGAACAAACATACAAAAAACTGCTTCAGTTAATTCCCAACTTAAACAGTCCCTTCTTCCGTTTACTTTGGAGTGAGAAGCTTCCTCTTGTTAGGCTATAGGGATTTTTTCCACAAGAAAGTAGAAAACAGT
>VWZS01003490.1:150812-219457 GCA_013397075.1 Rhabdornis inornatus
CCCCAGCCAGGCCCACAGGCCTGCAGCGGAGCCAGGCCAGGGCCCTGTTACCTGCACTGCTGCCGGAAAAGCCAAGAGGGTTCAGTTCTGGATTACCTCCTTCAAAATGTGTGTTCACGGGGCGAATTAACTTCCTTCAATTGGTTTTTTACGCTGTCAATAATCAAACCAGCTTCCAATTGGTCACTATCCACTCCCAGGGGAGTACTCACAGAGAAAACTCCTCTTTGAGTTTTTCCTCTCCAGGTTAAACTACGACATATGGTTAAAACAAATGAATAATTGACAGACAGAGAGCACCTTGTCCAACACCAACTCATGCAAGGACTTGGCCAATGACACATGAGATGTTTGTGGCCTACAGAAATCTGAGCTCCTGCATTTTAACCTAAGGGACTTTTCTTTTACCTCTTACCCTAAGCTTCTTCTCCATCTCTATAAGATGTTCACATAAGCTGCCATTCCTTCCCTGTAAGATTTATACTAACCATGGCTTCGGGCAGGTGCACTTTTCCCTCACTATGAAAAGGGAATTCTCACCTTCTGTTCCCTTCCATTACACTTCCCATTCCCTTGAAATAGATTGGCCCCTAAAGGTTTGCTGCAGGTACTGGTCCTCTATGCAGAGGTCTTGTGCATACTGGGTTGTTTCATATGTAATATCTGGTGTATACCCTATGTTGGCTCTCAGGATACCATTCTTGAAAATGTCATCTATGACTATGACTTCAAATAGGAAGTTTCTTGCCTGCAATGTATACTTTATCCCTAACACATAACTTCAGATCTTGTTTTTTACCTTTTATAGGAGAGGCCTTTACAGGAGTGAGTGAACAAACTCTCTGGGGCAAAAAGGCAAGTGTTAGGAAATAAACTGAATGTCCAGCAGGTGTCCATTTAGACAGGTAAACAAGGAAACAAGCCTATGCTTCTGTCAAGATTGCAAAGCAAGTTTTAGATGCTTCTAAAAATCACCCCACCATTTTTTTTCCAAAACTGTCCTGGCTCACAATCATCTGTTAATTCAGTCTTGAGTGCCTCCATTTCATTTATACAACACAGGCCTTGTCTCAGTGTGAAGTTCCCTAAAATAGTTATTGTGTCTTGCCAAAGAAAAAGCCAGACAGTAGCAGAAAGAAAAAACAGTAAGCATTTAGTTCTCCTGCTGAGATAGAGATTATATGTCTGGTTTCCTAAATATCCAAAGTGAGACTAGACTAAAGCAATGGTGTTTTGAGACCTTTCTAATTTCACTTGATGCCTTCCAACTTATTGCCTGATATCAATACCCAGTTTACCCCACTGGGTTTAATTTCACTCATTGTCACCTTTTTTGGTGGAAGTAGGCTGAAGCATTCACATTCTTGACTCTATTTCTGACTTACTGATCCTTCCAAGGATATGCATTACAAGTGAAGAGGATTTGAATTCTGCATGCCATGATTTCACGTTGTTTGTGCAATGCATTTCAGCCCACCTATAATTCTGTAACTATATACTACACATACAAATAATAAAAAAGATATCAACACTTTAGATAAAACTGGCTTTTAGTCATTCTTTTTTCCCAGAAGAGATGTCTAATAAGTCTTGCCTTTTTAACAAAGATATCGCAAGACTTAATTAACTGAAGTTTGAAAAATGCTGTGAGTTCCCTGTATTTTTACACGTCCTGTTGGCCCATTTCTCATAGAGATTCAGTATTGCCATAAGCTGTATGTCCTGCCAATTGCCAACAGGCAGGCAGAGAAAAGGGCTGTGGCAGATACAGAACCTGTACTGGGAAGTCTGGAACAACAAAACTTACTGAAATAAATAGTCCAGAGAAAGGGACAGGAAGGGAAAGAAGACTAAACTGGTGGTGAGACAAGAGATAAGCTCATCCTCTATCTTATTTCACTCTACAGATGGATGTTTTCTCTACCACCTTTCTCCTCTTGCTTGCCATTTTTCTCTGAGATTTACTGGAATATTTTAATCCCTTTTCTTCAACCTTCTGCCTCAGAATGTCATCAGGGTCCCTTTTGGGGAGCTAAGTAGGATGCTATTACTTAGACTCACTGGCATTTAAATCCCAACTTCGCCACTTACCTGTTTTTCTCTCCTAGGCCATATTCATCTAGGCCAAATCCAAAGGTCATTGAAGTCACTGAAAATCTATCCCTTCATTCCAGAGGATTAGGCCTCTGTGCACTCCATGGTGTTAATAAAATTAGTTCAGTAGTGCCTGTAGAGCCCTCTGGAAAAAAAACAGAAATAAAATTCTATCCAAGGAGAAACCAGCATTACTATTTTCTGGAGAGCTGATTGAAGATTTGGGTTTTTTGTCAGCAAACTAGGCATGCAACTGCAATGCCAGTGCAGAAAATTGTGCCAATCTCAAGGCTGTGGAGGAAGAGCTTTGATCGGATTTAAACTAACAGAGTTTACAATTTGTTTCATCAAAAGTACCTTGACAAATGCATTAGTGTTTATGGACCACTGATTACATGTCCCAGAGTAGACAAGACAGGTAGTAAGACAGGGCTTATCTCCCAGCACATACTAATGAGGCTGTTCTGCCTGCAGCTCCCTCTGGCCAGATGCTGTACTTGAATGGAGTCCCACTGGGATTCTTCCTGGAGATCAGTGTGCTAAGCTCCCCCATAGATGGTTCATGTTATACCATTATTTGTGTAGTCACAAATAATCAGTTGCAAAAATCATAGTTTAACCATCCTTGCCAGAGAAAACCAGGAGTGAATATCAAAGTTAAATGACACATTACTTTGCTGATGAGGTAGGATTCTACATCCCCTTCTAGCTTGTGCCTAAAGTCTAAACATTTGACATTTTAGGTACAGGTACATGGTAAGGTGTGTTCAACTACCTCAAAAAGCAGTTACAAAAGGTTAATGAAACTGCAGAATTTCAGAGAGCATGCCTACATACTTGTGACTACAGCAGGCATCACGACAGGACCTCAGATCTGTCTTAGCCAATGGACTTAATTCATATAGGATCAACATTGCCTCTCTCTGCAAAAAAGACACGAGCATTGCATTGGACTGCTGCCACTCCTTGAAACATTTTAAAGGTTGTCAGGAAGCAGACTGACAAGGGATATTACCTGTCCATTTGCCCAGGAAAGTGAGCAGCATGGGTTCCCCTGCAGGTTTGGACTTGTCCAGAGAAAGGACAAGTGATTGTCACCTCCTCAAATGCTTCAAACATTATAGCATGGATTACTCGGTCTCAGCAGACTTCAAAACGCCTTTGTCATCCATCAGAAGTGGCTCCGTCCTTCCCTACGTGCCAAGCAGTGCCGTTGTTTTGTAATGAACAACTTCCATCAGAGCGCACAATTTCTCATCCTGTCTGACTCTGCTGATCATTCTTGTAATTAAATCTCTTTTGATTCTCTTTGGCAGCACACCATCTGCACAAGAAGGCACACCTGGAAAGCAGTTTTCCTCTGGTTTTTCTATCCTTGATTAAACTCTGTTTTAGAGTAGAGAACCTTAATCAAAAGAAATGCCTGAGTGGAGGTATCTGTGCCTGTCTCGCTTTTGTCACAGACTCCCTCTGAAGTCTGCAGGATTTGGATTTGCATAACAATTTCCAAAAAGGTGTCCACAGTAGAGGGGTAACATTTTCAGAAAAAAAATCCAATTGTATGAATTGTAGAGGAAAATAACAGGGTACCATAGGCATTTAATTGGCATTAGTATTAATTATTATAAAATCTTATTGAATCTATTTTTTAAAATCTTTACTATTTGTAGTGTTATTTTATGACTCACAAGAATCTCATTCCTGAGTTCAAGAAAACGTGAAAGAAAATTTTATGAAAAACATGTTTAAAATTATTCTACCATCATAATTTTAGAAACCAGAGGCCAGGCCAGGACTGCATCTCGTATGAGGCACAAAGTAGCTAGGCAGCATGAGGAAAAGAAGAGAAAGATACCTTGTGATCTGCTGTATTTGACAGGTGTGGGGGCCTGGCGTGGGGGGGGGAGTAAAGATCAGCAGAACTTTTACATTGTTTATTCTGTGTTTAATTAAATGCCAAAAGGAAGATCGACATGGACTCAGATGTATGTATGAAAACACACATGTATATTCCAAACAGGTGCCAGTGCATTCTTCCTGTCTGTTCCTGAACAAAACTACACCTCATTGCCAGCCTAAAATCAAGCCCCATGCTGGTGCTCCTAGCTTATTACGGTTCTCTAATGGCTTCTGGTAGAGTGTAACAAAGCTCTGAGCCCCTGTACCTGCTAACAAAATGATAAGCTGCTTCCTGTCTTTGATCTCCCATCATGACCTCTGCACCATGCAGAAAAGACAGGAAACTTTATCTTTTTCATCCGAAAACTTTTTCCCTGGTCATTTACTCCATTCAAAAGCAACTAGATGGAAAGGATGAGACAGGAGCCAACAGGTATAAAAATAAAAACTGTAAAAAAAACCCCTCCAGTTTCTGAAGTGAGCAAATTGCATTGGAAGAAAGTGTGTTTTCTAAGTTTGCACATAGTTGGTGCCAACAAGTTTGAGCTGCTTAACAGCAGTGACACAACTTTAAAAGCCAACAGTAAAAAGACACTTAGTTTACTAAATAATACACTTTTTTACCCTCAATGAAAGGCTGCTTCTTATCACACATATATCAAGGCAAGCCACCTAATGGCACTAATTTCAAACCCTGCTGCTGCAATGTTTAGTACACGGGATACAAATTACAGTGGATTCAAAACAGTTAGTGGTACATACAATTGATGAATAATAATGAAATTTCATTTTATTAGCTTCTGAAATATGTGTGTGAATTTTCATAAAATGTCTTCTGAGAACTAGCTCTAACACTGATAGCTGGGGCTGGGCAAAGCTTAGAAGTAAAAGCAAGTGCTTGAAAGACTTGTCACATTCTCAGTGGGAGTTATGCTATTTACATGGCTTGTAGTTCACATTTATGGCAGCGTGGGCTGCTCTTTATTTCTCTCACTTTACATCCTTTCACTGCAGTTACCTGCTCATTCAGCAAACATGTTTCAACTGAAGATTCCTTGACCTGATTTATATCTTAGAAAATGCACCTGTAACAAGCACAACCGAATGCTCAACTCACACTGACACCATTCTTCCCTTCACTCTTCCTGGCCAAGTCTCAATATATTCTTTCTCTTGCAAACTCACACAAGCAGACTGACATTCTCACTAATAAATGGCTTTTTGTAGTATCTTATTCCTGTGAATGTAAGGAAGTAACTACAGATCAGAATTATATGCTTACTAATAAATTTCATTTTTTAATATCTTTTTTCTATAGACAAAAAGAACATAAATAAAGGTCTACTGCTTTCACAATACTGACTCACACAGCAATTCATTTTCGGTAGGACCAGCACAAGCTGACTAAGTTCTGCGGTGTGCAAGTACTTCACTTCCACCAAGACCATCACATTGACAATTCTAGTACCACATCTTCTAAATCTTCTGTGAAACTGGGTGGCACTCAAAAGGCCAATTCCTTCTCCATGGTATCACTGTTGTGCAAACAACTATGCTGTGGTGTCAGGAAAAAATGTGGCAGGCACATTTATTTTACCCAAAGGTAATGGAAAATGCTTCATGTGCCTACAGCTGTTGCAAATCTTTCATGGAAAATTGTTTAAGGGCTTAAGCGATCTGTATAAAGATGGTCTCTTCATTTGGTTTACTTACTGTAGTAGGAATGCTTATAATAGCTATCTGGAGCATTTTGTTTGCATAAATTGCTAACTAGCAACTGTGAAAATCATCCTGTAAAAATCAGGCTTTACATAGGGTATATTAATGAAACATAAATAATAGATCAAACCAAAATCAGTTTCTGGAAGGCCTTTCATTGAAAAATGGCTAAAAAGGCTGTATCCTGACAGTTGTTCTCCCCAACAGAATGCTTCAGCCAACATGGAACACATGCTTAGAAGTATGTGTCTATCTATAACCCTGCTGTCTTAACTTCATAACAGAGGAAAGATATCTAGAAATTACTTTCACCAAGTTCTAGACAACACTCACTCTCAGGTGGTCAGCAAGTTCTCAGTTCAGTTGTTGAGTTCATTGTGCTGTCTGACAAGTCCTAAGATATGAGAGAGATCCAAGTGGGGATAGCAGATGTAAGGAGATAGAAATGCCTCTGACACATTGGGGCCCACCTGAGATCAGTGTGCTGAGCTCCTCCATAGATGGTTCATGTTGTACCATTACTTTGTGGAATAGATTCAGAGAACAGAAAACACACAAGCACACTGTTCACTTACACAAAAACGCACTTAAAACAAACAGGAGTAAAGAGTTGTAATTGATCCCTACAAAAAAAAAAGGCATGTGTTGAAGTAGTTAAACACCAAAGTTTTTTCTGAAAATTCATTGAACATTATTTTCCTTTGTTCAACTTATTTTATTTTCATAGCATATTAGTTCCAACTGGACATTTGCTACATGATCACTTGACTCAGAGTCAAGAAAACTGTTTAACAAGGGGAAGACATATGCAAAATTAAAGGTTATTTATATCATCACTGGCAAAGACACTTAGATGCCCAAAAGACTGTTAAAACTGATCGGAATCTCAAAACTTTTTAATGCTACAATCAAAAATATGGCTAGTCTTGCTTCATTAAAGAAGCATGACTTTAGGAATATAAGAGCTAAAAAAACCAGCAGATAAAGTCGCTGTTGCATGGGGAAGGAGGAAGGGCAGAAAATAGCTAATTATTTCAGAAGCTCCTGATCCTACAGTGCACCTGGGGAGCCCAATCACAGACACAGTGCAGAGGAAACCCGTCCTACTAAGTCTCCCTGCTCTATTGCAGCAAATGACACTACAAGTGACTCTCTCCTTCCAACATTTCTTGCTAATCATATTGGGATGAACAGAAGTTCATCAGCTGTGGATGCACTAAGGTACCAGTGGGAACTCACCAGAGAGTTAACTTCTTCCTCTTGCATGAAATCAGATTATCAGGCAAGGATAATAAGAATTAAACAATATGGCACAGAGCTCCATCTAGAGCAATACAGACATAGGAACACTAACCCCGCCATGCTTTTTCGTCCAAATGAAGCGGCACATGGCAAGGGCAGAAAATGAAAAATGAACATATTATTCCCATAGCAGGACTATTAGAAAGATGAATTAAAGGAGAAAAGGTTTGGATATTCAGATGCATATTTAAAATTGTGAAAATTTATCCCAAAGCTATGAACATTTAGAAGATATATGTCAATATAAAGCAATATCAGATTTTCAGAAGAATATTGTTGTTAATAAGCTGCACTGGTGGCAGTCAAATTAGGAGCTTTTTTAACTTTCTCCTGTTGATGTGACACAGATGAGTGGCTGACCCACAAGCTGATGACTGTGCCCTTCAAAGCACACTTGGCCTCACCCTTATACAGAGGAGAAAAAAAGTGGAAAATTGGTGATTAAATTGCACTTTTCTTGCCCTGAGGTACTGATCCAGTAATGCAAGAACCAAATATGTTCTAATACATAATGCTCAGACTTTTAAAAAGGTTAATCTTAATGGTAGTGGCCACTTAATTGGCCTAGCTTGCCTGCTGTGTCCACTGTCATTCTAATAAAAGACATGAGAACTAACTATGCCCTGCAGTCAAATGGTCAGGCAAGATATAAAACAATTTCAAGCAAACAGCCATTTATACTGAAGAGAAAATGAGAGAAAAGCTAGGAAGACAGACTGACAGCTCAAAGGCTCATCAGAGAATGAACTTTTAGCATATGGCAAGAAGCTGAAGCAGGCCGTGAGGTAAAATAGTAAAGATGGCTATTAGTTCTGGGGCTGCCTTAACATATTTTATTGTTGCTGCTGTTATTTCCTACAGTAAATAGAAGCTTTTGTTTTCTTCTTGGCAGATTTCACCTTCATTGATAATTCAATGTAAGTAATGTCATAAAGTCATAATTTGAAACAATGCAAATATGCATTAACGGTTTAAACATCAAAAAAGATCGTTAATAACCTTAGTAATCCTTGAATTAATGAGCAAGAGTCTCCAGACACTTTTTGCTGTTTCTTGTCCTGTTTCTTAATGCTGAATTGTTGGACAATAAAGATTTGTTTTCTAAGTGCAAATCACATCAAATGACTTTACCATGCTTCATCCTCCCTGGTGTAGTTGAAGCTAATGTCTTCTTCCATATTCTGCCTATATTTGACAGGAAAAAAATGCACAAGAGCTGAAATATATACTTAATGTTAAAATTCTTTAATTATAATATAAGTCTAATTAGAATGAAATAAAGATAAAGAAATGTAGTTAAAATATTTTTAAACAAGGTTTTCAATTTGATGGTGGGAAGGTTTTCAATATGAGGGAGAGTAATTCCAGCTAAATTCCAGTAATTATATAGTTTGTGTAACAGCATCCTTAAAACCATCCTGTAACAATGGGGTAGCCGAAATAATTAATATGTTACTTTAAACTTCAAGTTGCATCAGATGGTGATGTCATCAGGGATATGAGATTAGAGACATATTCTATTTACAGAATAATTATGCTGCAGATAACATACATCTATGAAAGAATTATAACTGAAAATGTCATAAACACTGATACCCCACTATTTTGTTGGAAGGTCTTGGTTTCATTATTTGTCTTTCAGATATAACATATATTTTTCAATTTCTCGTGCAATGTGGAAAGGAAAAGGAAGGGACATCTTTTATCATTTAAGAGTTATCTAAAAAGGTAAAAATGCAAGTAATGCAATGGAATGTAAAAAGATTATTTCTGTTGATCTCATGAAAAATATGGTTTTCTCTCTTGTCTTCAAAGAAATTCAGAAGGAAGTATTTGCTGCAACTGCTCAGAAAGGAAAAGCATTTTTCCCTCACTGCAGCAGCTGCCACCTTTTCAGCCTAACAGTGAAACCAGCACTGAAGCTGCATGTTTGATACCTTGAGACTCCTGAATGGACAGAGTAAATTGACTCGATATGGTTTATTAGCAGCAGTAAAGCAGATTAGTTTTTTACATTTATGTGGTGGACACATTATTTAAATCTCTCACTTACAGTGGCTATTCTGCAGTGACTATAAATGCTATTGTGGGAAATTCCAAATACTTGAACAAGGATGAAATACTGGCAGGGTGTGTAAAGAGTATAAGCATCAGGTCAGGAAGATGGCAACATATATTCATTTGGGGTTCAGACTGAAGCAAGTAATCCGACATGCTACAATTTTTACTGTGGCTTTTCTTTTCTGTATGACAAGTATGCAGAAAAATAAGCAGGATATTGACAATAGATCTCAGTATTCAGGAGAACAGCTAGTCCTTTCTATTCTCATTTAAATTTGACTTTGGTGGGGTTACACTGATTTATGCCAACTGATAATACAGTCCTTTAGACTTTAACAGTTGTTATAGATGTATATTTGCAAGCTACAAACTGCCAGTGCTGGTTGGCTGGACATGGATTGGTGGCATTTCTTAACACTTCATGGATTTTTGACAAGTCCTTTATTTTTCCCTTAAAATAAAGTTACACTTTGATGTTTTTCTTAGGGCTTGTTTAATGCTGCTGTACTGATTGCAGTTCAGTAAACAAAGATGGGAAAAAGGACAAAGTGAGCACTAGCTATGCTGTGACACAATATGGCAGAAGCATATTTTTTTTAATATGTTTCTACAGACTGGAGATGATTGCAAAACTGCTATTCTATCCTTTCATCAGCCTCACTGTCTCCCAAACACTGGAAGATTAATATTTTAGAGTTTCTTGAAAATTTTTGTACTTTCTTGTGTTCCCATTATACAATTCTGACATTCCAACCAAATTTTCCGTTTTCAGAATATGAAATCCAAGAACCTTTTGAAACACCTGAAAATTTTTATGGAGACTGATTTTTTTGTTCTCAATTTGAATCAAGATATAAAGCCACTTCGTAATATATGTATACATGAGGAGTGTACTATGGATCTGTGCTCATGTGTGCTTGTATACATAGAAAACATCTGACTATTTGTAACACAAAACAGTGGTAAACAAGATACCACAGTTGCAAGAAAACAATAGGGAAAACCACATTGAATTATGTATCTGGATTCATAATCATAAATCCAAGGATTCAGTTGGAATAAACCTCATAAGGTCATCTGGTCCAGCTCTTCCTCTCCAAGCTTGAAAGTTAGATGGAGCTTCAAAAACTAAATGAGGTTTGTCCAGGTTGAGCTCTCTTAACACCACATATTGGAATACAAAATAAACATAGAAAAATTGAAGATGTCACCTACACCATCCCCTCGTGCTGAAGGAGCATTAACTCTATCATTTCAGATCCATGTTTCTTACAGTTTTTGGAGAATGCCCATTAAAAAGATTTCTATTGCTTGTCCACCTTTTTTTAATATTTGACTTTCCATACATTTAGAATGGGAAAAAATACTGTTTCTCAAAATTTGGATTTAGAACTTTTGTTTAGAGCTCTTTAGTTTAGAGCTTTGTTGCCTTATTCTTTTCCTTCCTTAGTATTCAAGCTTAAGAAAATCATGCTGTCATTCTTAAACAGATCTTAGTTGTACTCTTTTCAGTAGGGATCCAAAACCTGCCTCTGCAGGCTATTTAAAAGTACAGCTGAATATACTAAAATGACAGTAACTGGAAAATCCAGTGGCAGAAATACCAGAAATAATGCTATTTTCTGAACTCAGGAATTGTTTTTCTGACTTAAATCATCCAAATTTTCATTACAACTTGTAAATAGTCACCAAAGCTGTCAGATGACCATTGACCCAAGAATTCCAAAAAGAGCAGATAAAAGACTAGAAGAAGAGTTTAAAATTACATTTATCTCTATGATTTCTCCTTCTTATTTATAAAGGACAGAGATAATTTGAAAGACTAGCCAGTTCACATCTTAGAGCATAAAAAGGGCTGAAATGGAGTCTGGTAAGTGGTTTTCAGCTCTGAATCAAACCCCTTATTCTTTTAGATTCCAAACAAGAATAGTGGAGCCATTAAATTAAAAAAAAATTAAAAACCAAAAACCCTGTATAATCATTAAAAAATTAAAATAAAATTTTGGAAATTCTTAAAATGTGCAAGAAAAATAATATTTGGAAATAGAAGACTAAAAGGATATGAACAGCAAGAGGATTTTTATTGTGTAACATTATGTTTAGTAGTCTGAAGAAAAATTTTGTTCTACTATCTATTCAGCCAGTAAATAGAAGTTCTACAGCTTCATTTTATAGTAGCTTACAATAGGATTACTCTGTTAGTTACATGCAAGCACCTGTTTTCTACATGCAGAAACTAAATGATTATGGCCCTGTGAGTTTGCTGAGTCTTATTACAGGAACAGCAGAAGATGGATTTTAAAGTCCCATTTAAAAAATAAAGTTAACTCAGTATGGTATGAAAATATATCTCAAAAAACTAAAAATAATTCCTCCCTTCACCTACCCAAAGCACTAATTACCAATCCAAATGTTTTTCTGTATCAATGAATTCTAACTTTTAAAAGAAAAAATATTTTTGAAAAAAATTCACCTAGAATTTATTTTTATTTTTTTTATACAAAACACTTGCTCTTCTATTGGACCTGTTTTGGGACTTTGCCAACACGTATTCTTCTTTGTATCTTAAACTGACTTTAATCCTTCAACAATCCCTCAACAAAACTTTCCTTTTCTACTTATCAGTTGAATCCACAGATCTTAAGTGCTATGACTCCCAAACATCCTCACATTCCTAAGGCCAAAACAGGAGTTAAGTCCTTCTGCTCCACCATTGGCATCCTTTTCCTTGCTGCATTATGTCATAACACCCTGTTTTACAGAGTGCTCACAGCTCAGCTCTGTCTTAGGACTGTGATGATATATTTCATTCTAAGGAAAATTTCAGTAAAAGGCTAATCAAGATAGTCCCCAAACTATGCTACATTCCCTAGCCTTTGCAGATTATGCACAAACTTCAGTTTTGTTTGAGAGTGAAAGGCGTGTGGAACACTATCACAAATAAAGATGATATGTCTCTCACAAATGATCTAAAGTAGCCAGTATCACAAGGCCTTGCATTCTCCCCACTACCTTTCACACCAGAAGAGGATCTGCATCTTAATTTCTTGGCTTTCACATAAAGACTATTAATACACTGGTGTTGTAGGTGCCCCACCATCTACTCCCAACACGTATAAACACACAAACGTTAGAGAAATCCTCGCGTCAGCCTTACACTGCACACCAAACAGGAAGATTTTTCACAGTGTCTGTATCTTCTCAACAATTTCAAGCTCCATAGGCTTGAGTTTGAAAGTCACATTCCTTTCAGAGCTTTTTCAATGTTTTCTGCTCTGTAGCTCACCCACTGAAGCTTTGTGCTGTGCTGTTACTCCCTCACCTGCTCTTTCAGTTCATTGCAGGTTGCTCATTTCTTAACACCTCCTGGTTAAACGGGGGTCTGCCCACCAGTGAAAGCCAAATGCATTCACATTCCTCTAACCACAAAAAACAACCCAAACTGCTTCCAAATCATACATGGATTCATTCTATTTGGAGTCTTAAAGGAAAAACAAGTTAATAATGAAGCTTTCAGAAGAATCAGAACCACGCTGAGCAGATGTCTGCTACTTATATAAAGATTTACATGTAAAGCTGCTTGAAAATATTTGATTTGCCTTAAGTAGCTTTTAAAAATCCAGAAAGTATTTTTTAAATGTTCTTAGATTTCTAAGCAATAATGAAACATCAAAGAGAGTTTGGGTGCTTCATTGGGTTTCATTGGAAATGAAAAAAAAAATTAAAAAAAGGCAAAGAACATTTCAAAGACTTTATTCTCCAGTTTTTGTCAACAAATTTAATGGAAATTAAAATAGTTTCTGAAAGGTCTATTCATAAGAAACCAGGTGCTCACAATTTTTTAAAATGTATATTTTTAATTATCATATGTATTACCATATTACATTTATTCATAAAATCACTGCATGATCTGAGGAATGAAAGCTGCTTAGCCCTTTGAAGAGTTTCAAGTAATAAGATACTTAATGAAAAAGCAAAGTATCAGCAGTCTGACATTCAGTGCAAACACATACCAGACATATACACTCCTCCAAGGCATATTTGGGTTAAAGGCATCCTAAAATATTACAGCAGCTCTTTGCCAGTTACATTAGTACAAAGTGAGGTAATACTTATTTTGGATATCCCACTCTAGAAAGAAATGTTTTGTGATTTTCATGAAACAGCGATTTACCAGGAGCAGGATTCCACACCACTGAAAGCAGGACTGGAGTTAGCTCAGACTTGCAAGTGTTATTAAAAGCTGCACTTTTGTTCCTTAATCCTGTATTCAGGGAATACTGCAAGTTCTGATAATCAGTCTGCTATTTCCTCAGACTTTGTTGTTATAAATGTATTAGCTTTTTCATAAAGCAATCTGTATTTGCAATTAATCAAGTGAGTTGTCTCTTTAAGATAGTAGCCTAGCAACTTCCCTGAAGCCAGGGGAAGTCCCAGTTGGTGCTGCAGACTGACAAAGTTATTATCACAAGGCTAATCGAACTCGTCAGAGTGTTTTAATGCATCTCTCTGATTAAAAGTGAGGAGAGAAAAAAAATGGTGAAAGCTCAAAAACAGTTACATGTAGGTGAGTATTCTTTATCTAAATGTGAGCTAAAGAATTTTTCAGGGGACAACTAATGTTTTTATTTGTCTAGAAATAAATACAAATTTGTTTCTTGAAATTTAATACACATTTCCAAAGAGGCCCAATGATGAAAAATGCAGTTTTTTCTTCATGTTGTTTTGTTTCCTCTCCAAAGTCACCACTTATTCAAGTGGAGCAAAAGTATGATTTTGGAAACATCAAAATATACTTTCTAGGTGAGCTGAACTGATTGTGAACCCATTTAAGTGGATTATATTGAATTCATCTCAAGGTGTCTAGATTCCCAATTTAATGTCAGACTAAAGACCTGATAATTTTGGTTTTGACTTAGCCTTTCACAGCTTCATGACATAGAGTCTGGAAATACTGGGTTTCTGTGACTCCAAAGTTCCTCAACATTATTCCTTAATCTGAGCTGCAGATTTTGGTTTTGGCTGAAAACAGCCACAGGGCCACTCTTGTATCAACCACAGCTAGATCTTCCAACAGGAGCAAAGGAAACCTCAGGGACAGAACTTCATCACAATTTCACTTTTGCACACACATTGTGCACAGGTATATTATTTGTGATGTCTTCTGTCAAATCTAAAACAAAATTCCTCCTTTCCCCTTTGTAGCAACAGGAAATGTGCTTCTCACTTCTGGGTAAACAATTCCTGCTAGCAGGAAATATGCAACTAACAAAACAGGTCTCTGCTGGATGCCTTCTCTGAATGTGAGTCTAAAGCCTTTTGGGATGTTCAGCAAGATGGACACAATCTAGGTCTGTGCAGACAATTCAAAGGATCACAGTGCAAAAAAGTTTCCCTAATTGTTCTGTTTGCTTTCTCTGAGCATATTACAATGATCAAAAACCTCAAGCTATGCAGGGCTAATTTCAAACTTTTAATTTAACTTCTGTTTACAGGGACTAACCTGAAGACGAGTTCGTCCCTCGTGTAACATCATTTTTGTTGTTCCCCTGAATATTCAATCAAGCAGCAGCTGTAACTCCTTTTCCAAAATCTCCTTGTATTCATTACCAGAGAAGCAGAACAGTTCTGATTCAAATTGCTGAAAGGATTTCATTTAAATCAATATATATTGCTTTGGGACTTTCTGTATGGGATCGGGGATGAAGATTGTTGCAAGCAATAGTAACTCTCTACCAAAGACAGATCCACTGAATGTTGAGAGGCCTAGACAACTGGTTTGTGTAATCACCTAAATTTACATAGTTAATATGAAACTGAGTATGTTTTTATTCTTTCAGTTCAACCTGATTATGGTAGTGTACTCCTACTACACAACCCTTTGAACTTAGTTTCAAAGGCAGTAAGTGACCAGGTGCTAACACCATTCTTGGAAGTAATTGAGTTACAATTATTTTTTTAAAATAACTACTCTCTTTATTAATTTTTGAAGGACTGCTTAAACATTCAAATGTGTTTAATCCCAGTATGACCATTTGTGGATTAATATCATTGCTGCTTAACTCCTAGTTCTTTCCACCTTCCAATGTATTTTACTGCTAAAGACCAATGGATGATTAGCTGAGACAAAAAAGCAGATATTTTGTGTAATTTTAAATTTTTTTCTTCAAAAAATATGGATAAGACTCAGTGTTCTTTTCACAGCAATCACAGACAGTTCTCTCAAACTGCAAATACTAAACAACTGATAGAGATCCTAAAGCATGTAGTTTTATAAGGGATAGGAATCAATAGGATGCAGTTGAATGGAGTGGGAGTAAAAAAAAGTGAGTTAAACTTAAGCAACAGAGGGGGGTGACAGAGGATATATGCCTACATGCTGTCTTCACTTTTGCAATTCACCTCTCAGCCTAGACCTAGAGTGCTACAGTCAAAAGGCTTTTAGGCTTGCACTCAGATGTATGGGAAGTCAACAGATAACTGCACAGAGAGGAGATACATGATGTAGAAGAATCCTGCATATCTTGGCATATTTACTTTTATATTTGTTTATGTGCTATAGGAAAAGATGAAATTTATTCCATGGAATTTAAATATTAAAAGCATGGTTTACTGAGTATAGCCAATAGAAATGCAGATATTGGGACTTTATATTACAGTTTGATTAGTTCCTAAATATTGCCCTACTCTGGGAATCTCAGTGATACCTACTAGAAGGCTACTGTGCTTCTGTGAGTAGCATAAGTTAAATATCCTTCATGGGTATGAACAGGGAAGAATTTTGTTCCATCAGTTTTGAGCACCTGTCATCTAGCTGCACTATATGAACTATTTAGAGTTTTGTTTTCTAAGATAGGATATACAGTAGCACAGAACCTCTCACCTTTAAATTGAGTCATCGGGGACACAAGACAACTGCTCTTTTTGCAAGCTGAGATATTCCAAAAATTTTTGCACAGTTGCTCTGTGTAATGGTAGCTTTCTTCAGAAGACTAAGGTACTGTGCCCTACCTTGGTGTCATCTGCTGTGACATGTGACACAAATTTTCTTATCTTTTTACACAAAGTGATAAGCTGTCAGTTTCCAGATATACAGCAGGCCCACTGCCATGAGTTTGGAAATCTCAAACAAGTAAATAAAGTGAGCCAAGTCATCACAAGTCTGTACCATAAGCGGATAACTGTCTTTACCAAAGCTTCTAAGGGATGTCATCTGAACAATGCTTCCATAAGAAGATACTCTCATTATAGGAACATAATCTTCATCACTTGGATATCTCCTTGTAGGTGAGAATAGCAGAATATCACATACTGAAGAATAGCCCAAAATTGTAGGCTGTGTGGCGATTTACCAATTTGAACAGAAATATCAGCCTAATTTAGCTCCTCTGATTCCCAAATTAATTAGAGAAACCAATGTTTAAAAGAATGTTAGGAATGGTTGGTTGGCTGCGGCTTGCAGTGTCGTGAATAGTCCACCTATAACATTTACAATTAAAATTGATAATTAGGAATTCACAACTGTTTCAAGGACTAGCAGTGAGCCATAGCTCGTTGCCTGTAGTTCCAGTTGCAAAATCACTAGTTTGGACACTAGGATAATCTCTGATGTAGAAATACTGCTTTTCAGATTAGGTTTAAAACATTGATAGGTCAGCAATTGTGTGCTTTCACCCCGTACTCTATAGACAATTAGAAGAGTTTCATCTGATGTGGGCTGACATTTTAGCACTTTGTGAGAGCCCCATGTTCTACAGATGTACTTCTAAAAAACTGTCTTACATTTTGAGTGCAGTTAAGAGAAAAACATTTTCTTTGGCTTGTCAGGAGGGGAAATGTTCTAACCTAATGCATGACGGGGCTAATAAAGAATTTTTAAAGTCTACAGAATCTGTATTTTTATTATTTCCCTTTTTCTCCATTTCTTTTAAATTTCAGAACTAGGCTATTGTTGAATCATAATAAAAATAGGCATACAATTGTGTTTTTCACATTTACTGACTCAAGCGGTGATAACAGCTGTTTAATGGAGTTGGTACTGTTATCGATTGCTCATTGCTTAAACAGGAACTTGCAGGTAAATCAGATCTGCAAGTGTCTTTCTCATTATTTACATTGCTGAAGAGATTAAATATTAGGGGGAAAGACCAAGGTTTGCTTTGCCAGATAAATAAAAATCAATTTGTTTTCGTTAGCAAATGTGTTAAATGTAGCAAGGTAACAAATCCTGCAGCCCTCCAGAGAATGATTTTTCAAGACAGAATAGCCTCTAAAAGGCAGTAAAGACATGGTGGTGAACATGGTACTATGTAGGAGGTATTGCTCACTCCCTCTTCTGGTTAATTCTTCTGTTAACCTCATTTCAAAATCTGATTTTTCATGTAATGTGTGATATTAATCTCCACAGGGGATGGACAATTACACACAGCTGTTTCTTCTTTTAATCTTGTTTCAAATTCATAGCTTGAACATTTCTTATGCAAATTGTTTATGTTCATGACATTCAGGTTCTCCAACAGATCTGGAGACAGCTAATGAGGCTGGAAGTAGATCTTGATGAGTTTCTATAATGCAGAACACCTTCATCACATATTGTTTTGCAGCTGTACTTGAAAATTCCATATCCTTGAACCTTTCCATCCCTGACTACTTGCAACACAAGGTGTATTGCAGACAGCCAAGGCTCTTGGCAAACTCTTTTGTTATGTCCCAACAGATATGGTACCAAGTACCTTGCTCAGTAGTAATATCTGCTATATTTGCCTACAAATTACATGGATTCATAGATTAAGGAGTTGAACTTGATGTGAGGCTAAGTTATAAGCAAAATTATTTTCAAATTTAAATCTGCTTTCTCTAAAACTGTCTTACTAGTTATGCTGGAGATATTTTTCCTCTGAAAGTGTGTGTTCCCAGACTGGCAGAACAGGGATTTGTATGAGGGTATGTTGCTCTTTCTCACATAGTCGAGTCTAGCTCTGCAGTAAGTGGTACACTGTGTGTAACAGTAGAACAGGTTCTTATCTCAGTCAATTGCTTGACAGACAATGCAAGTCAGAGTGCATACCTTATCAGTGTTATGTTTGTTTACTTCTGTGTGTCCATATACTGTATAAATCTCTAAGCCATTTGGATGAGATTAGAATAGAAGGATTGACGAAGTGACACGGGTGAAATGCACCTTACACTTTGATTGTGTGTGGAATAGGCTTCATTTTTAAGTATCTGAATAAGCCAGATTGCAAGGAGGAAAAAAAAGGTGCTTGTTCTGCAGTTTGTGAGCTCATTTCCCAAACTGGAAGCAGGAAGAGGATTCACCTTTCTTTTACTGGTAAAAATTAAGCAAAGACTGTAGGTCTACAGCACTGAGAAGGCCGAATTGAGTTGTAGCAAACAGCTTCACGCCATAGTGACAGAAGGAGATTCAGTACCACACCTTGTCATCACCCTTGGCATTCAGCTCTCCTCTCCTTGTGGAGTAGCTGGTCCTGATGTTCCTGGATGCATACCTTTGAGGACAGAAGGTCTTGAACAATCATTTTTAAATATTCTAAAGCTAGAGTTGACTGGATTAACAGCTTTTGATTAAGTCTCTCTTAGGCATCTGTCTACTTACTTCCAATTTGTGAATAATAATTCTTTCATCTTAAAAATTGACTAGTTAGCAATCTACCTATTATGTCCACTATCATGGATTAACTGTGCAGATGAGCCTGCAGTATTGACAGCAAAGTCCCACCAAGAGCAGCTTTTAACATGTCAGACCAATTTCCCCTGTTAAAACGCAAGAGAAAAACAATTCATCAGCAGTGGATATTTTGCTGAGATCTTGTGATTTATGAAAATATATTGCAGCTGTCTAGAAGAGATTAAATATACTTTAATTTTATGGATTCAATTAAAAGAATTCACAGTGTATCATTTGTATGAAAATAGGATGCTAACACTGCAGTTCCTCCTTCAAGCTTTCTCTGATTCCTTACTTTTATTCTGGACAGGACAGCAGTACTCTCTGATCTTTTCAAACAAGTGTTTACTGCCTCAGCCCTTTTAACAGTTTCTCATTAGAATGGCTCCCATCACTTCCTTCTTCCTGCAAGTACTACAGCTCTGCCTGGAGCTTTCACAGGTCATGGCAAGGGCAGGAGATATCTTATTGCTTCTAGGTACTTCTGAATGAACTGATTTTCAAATATTTTGTAATTACTTAAGGTAAACACAATGTCTCACTCATTCCTCTTGTAGTGCTAGAGTAGCCAGTGGGATATCCACCTGGTTCTGGTCATCCTCACAAAGTCACAAGTCACACTGTGCTGTTGTGACACCAAAGGCTAACAGCACATTGACCTGCATTAATTTGTAAGAACACAATCACCAGGATTAAGGTTTTATTTCCTTCAATTCAACCCTCAGAAGATCACATCTGGAGCCTTGTGTTTGTACCTTGTCAGTGGAAATGCAATATCAACAGAAGAGAGGAGAGAGACAATGGAGAATCATTCTTATGAAGACAGAGATACAGGGCCAAGTCAGACAAGTTCTGCTCAGCCTCATGAGGACAAAGTAGAAGGAGAGTTATTGCTGCTGTGCTGGAAAAAAAGAAGCTTGGGGAAACTCTCATACTGAATCATTCTTAGACAAGGAGAAGTAATAATCATTAAGTCTCTGTGGTTGCTTTATTTAATGAGTGGCTAAAAATAAGGATTTAGCTTTGGTTTCCTGTTAGCAAGAACAATCATTGCTGTAGTTTACCTTCATACACAAACACATTTTCTCACACTTTATGTATGCTTCCAAGAAAAAGCACTGAAGAGTGATGTTCTGACTTCAAATAATGTTAGAACTATTGGTGGTGGATCTGGTAGAAGGTGCCATACTTTCTCAAAACACTTACAGGTTTTAAGAAAGTATGGAGTTTACAAAAAAAAAAAGACTGCATAGAGCTGGTGTCCACAGCACAGTACAAGGAAGCACAGAATGACAAATGGCTGCTAAGCACAGTCCCAGAAACAGAAGAGTTACTTCAGCCTGGGCAGCACAGACTCATAGCACAGCAGAGCTGTGCAGATATAACTACTTTCTCAAATTAAAAATAAAATTTTCTGTTAAAAGTTTTCCTGATCCAGTGTGTATATTATTCATCATCAAATGATCTGCTACTGTATATTTCTACAGATAGATTTGCCAAAAGTTGTGCAACAGAAATACAGAACAATACATCTCTATGGAAATTATTAGAATGAAGAACAATACCATGTTAAAAAAAAAAAAAACTACTACTATATTGATAGGAAACTGGAGTGATGTAGCTGTTTGTTTTGGGGTTTTTTTAACCTGTTTGTAATTTGCATCCTCAAAATTATGTAGATGATTTTATTTCTTTCCTTGACCTACCTGAAAACAGTGGTCTTCATAATAGCAGGTAAGACATATTATACGATTGCAGCATAAGGGCATTTTCCTACACAGGTATCACTATGCGTGGCTTCTCCAAACAGAATTTGTAGGTACAGATTGAAGTTTAGCAGCAAAGAATCTGGACACAACACAAAAACCAAGGCTTTTCGTCATCCTTGGCAGCCTGTTGCGTTTCCCCTTGAGAAATGTACTTTGCAGGTGACACATTTTCCTACTCTCCAGATCCTTCATGACACCTGCTACAGTGACTCCTTTAGCATTCCTCAGGACTTTGCATAACACTTGGAAACCAAACAGGTTACAGAAGGCATCCTGCCTGCTTCTGTACCTTCTGATTTTCTCACTTGAAAAGAAAGATATTTCCCCCAGCTAGTTTTGTCGTTTCTGAAATGCTGAAAGGAAGAGAAGATACAGAGATTCTAATACTCCTACTGTTCTGTTAAAAAAAATTGGAGGTAAAAAGAAAGAATAAAAAACTGCTTAATTTTGTAGATATACATGACATAAAAAATTTTTGTGAATCGTGTTCAGCATGAAGGGGAAGGAGCAGAGCGTGTTCTGTCCTGGACATGGGTCAATGATTAAATGACTGGCTGTAAACAGCAATTCCTGCTACTAAGTTCCAGTCTTCCTGAGTAGGGCTTCTCTGCATTTTGGTTTATTTCTTTTTAATTCACAGCACATTTCTGTTCTGCCTCTGGTTCAAGGATACAGTCACTGCAGGTTTACTGTAGCACTGTAACTATTGGGTTGACAAGCTGATTTATAGACCAGATTTCCTTTTCTTTTCTCTCTGCTTGTAAGGTAATATAAAAAGGAAATAAAAATGGAGTCATAAAATAATTGATTAACTGACATATACTAGCAAATGAACTCACAGTTCAAAAAGGCAGGGGAGCAGAACAGATGATTGTCACATCTAACAGTGACAAATGTCACTTAACTGTTATGAAATGAAGTTACTACTTAGTGTTACTTTCACAGCAGACAAAGAATATGAGAACGCCAATGTGCTGTCTTCTGAATGTGTTAATCCATTTCCTGCCTCTTCACTGACACTTTGTTTTGGGCTAATGGGCAAAAACTGATACTCAAGTTATTTCATGGTGGTGGTGGGTTGGGTTTTTCTTAAACAAAGAAAGATCCCATTGATCATCTCCAGAGATTCAGCACTCCAGATGGCTCTGTCATAATTTCAGTGCTTGCATAGTAGGGAGTAAATGGCTTTAGAATCTGCCTGCTGCAAAGAGCACTGGATGGCTTTCAGGTTTAGTCCACAGGATTAGGTTCTATGGCACTGTCTGAGATTCTGGCCATAGAACGATATTTAAACCAAATTATGAATAATTAACAAATTCTCAGAAGAAATCGATCAGACCACTGGATTTTGGGATCAACAAAGATTTCCACTAGGTCCTTCATCATCTGAGTCAAATTGTCATCTTCATTCCAAGTCTGAATTATTTTAGAAATCTGAAGACAACAAACAAATGCTGTGTTTTTCCAGCAGTCCTCCTTCAATGCCACCTGGAATAGCCTGGCTATTGACAACATCAAATTCCAGTGAGCTTCCTTGTCTACTGTGCTGTCTTGAAGGGAGCTTCAGCAATCATTTGTGTTTTGTTCAACAAGCACTACTTCACCTTACTCTAAGGGTGCAATTCCCAGTTGCAGCTGCCTCTGTATAGAAACAAAACTCGTTGATAGAGCCACATGCTTACTTTAAAAGCAAAAGTGTGAAACAGAACAAGATACAAGGTAGCTTGGGAGAACTAAAATTAGTTTTTCCTGTCTTGCAAACAAATATAACCATGATGATCTTAACTGATGGTGCACAATCACTAGATAGTTCACTGCAAAATACAAAATGCAAATCTATTGTTTACTTCAAATAAAATTGCTTGTCATAGATGGGACAAATTACCTTTCCTTAATAGTTCTGAACTCTACTTCTGTATCTAACAGTTCTCTCATTTTTTAGTTACTTAAACAAACCACAGCATGGAGTTCCTTAATGTCACCATCTTGCAAAAAATGATACCATGCTTAGCCACTCATTCTGGCCTAAACCCAAATTACAGCTGCCTGCTCAAACTGTTAAGTATATCATATGTCTAACAAACTTAACCTGATACTGCAAGCTGTTCCATATGGACATAGTATCTACATGTATTGAGCAGTCTTCAGGATCAGGACCCTTTCTGGGTTAAAAATCAGCTACAAATATTTAATATATTCTTCCAGTGTATCAATAATTTATTTTTAGAAAAAATTCTGTCCTCAAATAGTGGTTCATAGATCCCCTTTGCCTAAATAACTGTAAATGGACCAGTCAGTGTCCACTTCCTACTTTCCTATCTTTGGAAGATGTGCAGAAGGATAATAAATTGCTGCGATTTCAATGAGATTATCCACTTATTCTTAAAAAATTAGTTAATGTAACTATACAAGCAGCAATTTTATCAAGAAAAATGAAGTTTGAGCAAAATCACTATATAGTAATATAATCCTATAAATATTTTTAAGTAACAAAACACATCAGTCTCAGAATCAATGAAGTAAAAAAAATTTTTTTTTAAGCACAGTAGTGGCTTTGTGTTTTGTTTTTGAATAATTTGAAAAGCTTATAAGAATTACATTTCAATTTAAAATTGACATTTGTGTTCTGTTTTTATTCTCCATAACCATTTCTGGACTTAGATTTCAGCATATACTAGGGTCATATCTCAGTAATTAAACCTTTTCAATAAAATAAAATAAAATGTTTTGGAAATTTATACACATTTAGAGAGTTACTACAAATTTCTGCATAAAATTGAATTAGAATTTGAATCTTTTATTTCTTATAAATGGGCACCATTCCTCTGGTCAAACTCCATTTCTGAAAATCCAACCTTGAAAGCATGACTCCATATTTCTGACTTCTGATCTAGACATTGTTCTCTTAAAAACTGGGCAGAGTTTTTTCTCTGTTTACCCTAAGAATCAGTTGGTACTGTGATGTGTATAGTAGTTTCCAGTCAAGATCCAAAATAATTTCTACTGATATGTTTTCATTAATGTCAGTAGGTACAAAGGTAGATGGAGGTAGATAAAGATAGATATAGACAAATACAGATATAGATGATAGATATAGATATTTGGGGAATATATTGTCTGATGTCATTTTTTGCTATCACAACTTTCTTCCAGTTTCTAATTTTAGGAACTGCTACAGAGAATATTCACTAGGATATCTCAATGTTTTCAATACAGAACACTGAGACCAAATTCAAAACTCATCTGGGTCCTTAAGATGTAAAATGTCAATAGCCAGAGATAAGAGTTGACTTCTGGCCAACCTGCTCTGCAAACAGCACAGATTAGATGCAGATCAATGTACAATAAATGTCTCCTTGTCCTAATACGCAGTCAGTGCCCTCCCTGCTCACAAACCAAGGCCCTGTGTTAGTGTCCTGATCTCAATTTTTTCACTTTGGTCCTAACGAGAAAGTGAAATGTGTATGACACTTCTCCAATTTTCATCTTTCTTTCTCCTTCATGATATTTCAGGTCTAAGCACATGACAAGGAATTGTGAAACAGAATTGCAAGGTTTCTTACAACAGTAGCCTTCAAAGTCTGGCCATCAGTTAATGGCTGGCAGCCCGATCAATACGAGATTGCATCAAGAACCTATTTCCTGCAGGAGGTCACTAGAAATGTCTGCTCTGAATGGCTAACTAAAAACTTCTACTTATCTCATTACGTGCAGAAACACACTAACTATGGTTTTATGTCTTCTCTTGACTGGTGGAGTGATGATCAAAACATTAATTGTACAAGCTCAGAAGTGCCAGCAGCACTTATTTCTCCCTTACACGTGGACACTTTTTTTGTTTTTGCTTTCTGAAATAGAAGAGTCAGCATATTGGCTCTTAAAGCTAGCATTTCATCTTCAGGTGATCACCGTCAGTTCATACATGTGCTGGGCTAGTCAGGATTTAGCTAATGTAAAAGGGGCCTGATCCAGCTCTCCCAAAAAATCAATATGAGACTCACTGATCTCAGTGGAAGCTAGATCAAGCCTCATATACACTGGGGGGGGGGATATTTTCTGCAGCATAAAAGGATAGTGAGGCATAAAAGTCCCAATTCCTATTCATTACCTAGAAAACCTCTTCTAATACTTCTTTTCCCAATGTGAAATAAAAATATAGACCAGGAAATGTAAAAAACCTGTTACATCCCTGGACATAGAAAATTGCTGGCTTGTTTTTCATCTTGACCTGAAGTTGCTATAAAAGTACTTCGAAAATTTCTACTGCCCCATTTAAGCTATCTGGAACTGAGACTTTATTTTAATGGATTTGGCAGAAAAGACAAATCAGAGCTAAAGCCAAAAAATATGTGAGAGGGCATTTTTTTAAGTGCTGCTAAAGCAATATAGTCTAGTTGCACACCATCTTTTCACAGCAGGCTCTCTCCAAATGTGCAAAGGTTTTATTTATATATAGATTGAGTAGATTGAGTTACTGAGAAAAAAAAAAGAGAGAAAAAAATATTTCTAATTATCATAAAATCACTTTTTCACTCTTTTTTGATGGTTTCCACACCTCTAATAAGCTAAAGAGTAGTTTGGCTTTATAGTAACAGTACAAATGCATCTTTGCCCTCAATGGATTGTGACACTGTAGCTTAATAATAAAAGCCAAGCTCTTTTTCTTAACTGCTAAAGGTCTGCATCTTTGTTTTGGAAGGTCATTTGTCTTCTCTACAGTAAAAAGAAGAGAGGATAATCTCAGTTTGTTTAATTATTTTTACTGCTTCATCTTGCCTCTGAGCAAATATTTTTAACAAAGGAAATATGGGCATTCATTTTGCCATCAAAGACCATAATTTTGAACCTTAGAATTATTAATCTGCAGAAAGTGAGCTTTCAAAGATGTTTGTTCTTCAATTACATACTTACAGAAAAAATCCAGCAGATCAAATACACTTATTCTATGTCCCCATAAGAATCTCTGAATGATTTTCTGTTTCTTGGAGAAATCTACATGTTTAAAAAATTCAGAAATTTAGTTGTTAATGTACATTCGCAATGGCTCTTAGGAATGTTCAACATTCCAGTGGATTTAGATGACAAGAAATGATCCAGCAGTAGTGTAATGCTTATGAAACAATGGAGATGTCCATTGGATATTGAGTCTAGAGATGATAAAGGGATAACAATTACAAACTTTAAGGCTATCTCTAGTAGGATTTAAGTGCTTAATCTTTAGTAGGATTCATCTTGCTGAACTGTAGACACTTACCATATAGATGTCTGCATCTGAATTACTTTTAAGTCTCTATAGATAAATAATCAGTTCTCAGTATAATTAATATTGTACTCTTGTGGGCATCTAAAATGGGTCAAATGAACTGTGCTTTACAAGTGGCTATTCCTCTTGGCTAACAGCAGTTTAGCTACTGCCTTACACATAAATGCCTTATTACAAATACCTAGGGACCTGGAAAAAAGATCTCATCTGTGACCCTCAGGCTGTAATTTAAAAGATAAACTTTTGGCCAGCTACATATTTTAGACTCTTCCAAGTTCCTTCTCAGGGAGGGAGGGAAAAGAGGGAACTGTTTTAAACTCCTCACCACTACAGGAACAATTTTGGGAGCTGCTATGCAGAAACAGAGCCCCTGTTCCCTTAGAATACTATTTTGTTTGGAAGGTCTTCCTGCAGCTCAATAACAGCAGTCTTTCTGTCTAACTAGACCTTTTCTGCCCTGTCTCCTTAGAGACTCAAGATTTGGAATAACTTTGGAATGGCTAAAGCTTTTATACTTGTGAATATGCTAGCACAATACAAGTTGTCCTCTTAGAAAAACAGGCAGAATGTTTCTCCACACAGCAGTCACACTGATAGCATGAATGTGCTAGTACTCAAATGTAACATTCTCAAACATTTTCTTTAGTAAATATTTCTGTCACATAATTAAACATTTTCATGGCTAATCTTGAAGCAACATGATGTAATCAAGGCTATACATATAAAAATACTGTAAGCACAAGTTATTTATCAGAATGGATTGTACACGTGGGAATATTATTAAGGCTGTCCTAGATTACCCAGCCACATATCTTACTTTCAAAACCATAACTCCAAAGAGAACTCCGGTGAAAGTTACTTTGTCTCTACTGTTTTCATTCAGTGACCACAAATGACAGGAAAAATTTTGACTCCAGGAGAGAAATTAGTGTTTTGCCATTGATATCTATGGCAATAGCATTTTGCCTAATATATCTGCATTTCAGTAGCATACCAAGCATATATATCTTTTGCTAGGATGGAAAGGAAGTGCCATTGTTCCTGGTCTTTGTCTTTCTCTTTCATGTCTTTTACTCATATTCTTCCCATTTAAGAAAGCACTTAAAAGTAAAGTAATTATTCATTTAAATTTTCTTTCTCTGATAATCTTTTATGTCATAATGCATGAGGAACATGTACCTAAATAGTGTTCCTTTATGGGCACTAGAGGAAAAATATCTGAGACTTTGTTTGTTGAAAATAGAGATGTTCCGGAGGAATGTCTAGTTTTGTACTTCACAGATAAAAGTAAAAAAAAAAAAAAAAATTTCTTAGTCTATCATCTAAGTGAAAACCTTTTTTATTTAATTGGTGAATATTTATTGTTATATTATGTAGGTGCCCTCTTGTACTACCTTTCTGTACATAAACAGTAAATATAATAATAGTAAACAGTGTGTAAACAGACAGCTGAGGGAGATCTGAGTTTTAAACTACTTGCCCCAACACCTAGAATCAAAATACAAATCTCAAGAGTCCTAATATCATAGTATACTGCTTTAACTTTGTTCCTTATAAAAACAAAACAAAACAAAACAAAACAAAAAAAACCAACCAACCAACCAAACAAACAAAAAAAAAACAAAAAAACCCAAAAAAACCCAGAACTCCCAAACAAACTAAACGAAAACCAAACATACCAGAAAGAATATTCATTTGCATGACGTCTGATTGTCTGATACATTACAGCGTAGAATTATCATTAGCAAAAAGATAAATACAATTTTGACAACTCTCTGATTTTTAAGTAGTAATTTTGTTACTGAATTGTTGTGAATAAATAATAATAAAATGAGGCCTTGGGAGGATATTTCTGAGCACGAGTCAGATGTCATGTGGAAAGGGGAGATTTCCTCAAACCTTTAGTGTTTGACTAATCTGTCAGCACCCTGTGACAGCTGAGACCCTCGTGTCTGACCAGTTTCCTCCTTTTCATCCCACTTAGCATTTCCTCACAATTGTAGGTTGTGTGCATGGGGATTGATGGTGGAATAGGTTTTTGGGCATGTTCATTGCTTTTCATCCAGGGAGTAGCAGTTGCATCTAGTCCTATAACTTCAATACTGTTGTACTGTTGTGAATATAACTTCCTAGTTTTCACTTACTTTATCCTCAGCCATCTTTCCACTGTCAGGGTACAGAGTATCTTCAGGTACAGCAATCTTTTACTAGGCAGCTATGATCTAATCAGTTTCCCTTAGTAGCAGGGAGTCACAAAATAAAGAGCAAGATCACAGCTGAGGCCATGAAAGTAAAAGAACAGGACAATGCCTGGGAGTTATAAGCACGGATGCAAAATAATCAAGTACAGGTTACCGAAGCAATGCAGCACTGAGAGTTGAACAGAACTGGCTTTAGCAGACAACAGAGTGTAAATATAGCATGAAAAAATCTCATATGTGGTGGAAAGACAAAGGAGATAGGAGCAAGATAAAGAAATCCCTACAGGAATGAGAACAAAAAGAGGAGCTGTGCCATATTGACACACCTGGACCCTCTGCAGACTTGCTGTCTCTTCAGCTCCACATCTTACCCACAGTGAATCCCCCTACCCCTTCAGTGGAGAAAGGGAACTGCTTTAATTCACTTGCTATACACTAAGGGTAACCATGACAAGTTAGCAGCTTCCAGCAATTCCTTCTTCAGATAAGCTGTAAATTAGTGGGGTAAAAGTAAATCCTTCACTCTGTGGCAGAAAGAAATAAGGAAAAGACATTTTAAGTCCAAGGGACTCCTCTGAAAAACTACCATGAGTTCTAGGAGCTCTCATATGTTCATTGATCCTACTTCTCCTTGTATCAGTGTTAATATAATACATTCAACAAAGTGATAGCATTCTGCTTCACTAATGAAGCCATGACTGTGTGAACTCTGTTATATAGGAATGGCTGTAACTCTGAGTAACATTTTTCAGGCAGTCATTCCATTCAGTATTTAAATTAAAGGAGGAATTCAGTGATTATGGGGCAGATGTAACAAAATGCACTTCATTTTACTCTCAGTCAACCCTTAATTAACAGAGGATGCAGAAGATAAGAAATAATTGAACTTACTACTTTGCTTCTCTGTTTTTCATTAAGGTCATTGTAATAATTCTATTAATGGGATAATTAAAATTTTTACTTTAAAAAATATCAAATATGCTGGTAAAATTCAAGCATAAAGTCTATTTATTGCTGCATTAAAAATTTTGTGGAGCTACAGAACTATAAAATGTTTTTCTGAGTTAATTTTGTATAATTCAGAAAAGCCTTCAAAGCCAGTCCAAAATTCAGCCAGCAGAGAGCTTACATCCTGCATCTGTAAATGACACTTAGGAACTTTGCTCTGTGAAAAGTCTGCTACCTGCCTGGGCTCTGTATCTTGTGAAAATAGAAGAACATTTCTTTTGTTAAAACAAGTTCTGGAAGTGAGGAAGGATCAAATCACAACTGAGGAAATATGGATTTTGCACTGTACTATAACACATCAAACCATACAGTTCTGACATGCCTTTCAGGACAGATATCTTCTGGATAACTAGCGTAGAATCACAGCTTCTGAAAATGACACATTTTTCATACTGCACGGGAACAGATGTAATCACAATGACTTCTGAACACTGGTTCTCCTCTTGTATTTGTGGATGTTCTTTTTCTGGAATAGATGGTTTTTGACAATAGGAAGCCACTACTCTTGACTTTAGGATCACTGATTTGCCACAGTTAAATTAGCATTTTACTCAATGTCTCAGTACAGTAACAAGTTCCCAATAAAAATATCTTCCAACGCATAGTGTAGACAAGAGCTCTGAGCACAATTTTTCTTTTTCATACCAGAGGTTTATACAATTATCAGCTTAAGCTTTAATTGGATTTAACTAATTGGTAAACAGGATTTTTATTCATTAGTTTTATACATGTATCAGTTCCTCATTTAAGGTTTAATTTAAATTCAATATAAGCAACTGGATGGCCGAGATATGTAAAAAGGAAAAAAAGCAGTGAAAAGCCTTGATGAAGTACAACAATTTCTTCACTTGCTAATCTTAATGATGCCTATTATTAAATCTGATCACTTTTTACATACATATGTAAAAATATTATATAAAATCCACTTTTCTAAGAGGTCATCCTATGGATTTTGGTATCAACATGAAGAGAAATGCAAAAGCCCTTTAATTTAATGTTTATCAAATTTGACATATATTCCATAAAAATTTGACAAAAGAAACACAAATTTTAAAATGTGTTTATAGTTTTAAAATGAAAGTGTAAAAAAAAGTATTGTTTATTGGTATAAACTAGTTCCAAGGTCTTCCAAAAGAATATGGACTAGTGTTTAAATACTGTAGCAACTTAAAAGAAGAATTATTACTATGAATAAATGACCATTCACAAAGCATCAGTTAATTTCCTGCTACAGAGGTACTGCTATTAGAGATATGGGATATTGAACCATGAACTGAGCCCACAAATTTCCATAAATCCACAGATAATGCTGCAGTCCTTCGGTATTAATTTAACAGGCTTTTCAGGTTTGTCTTTACTGTATTTATAAAGAGGGGTAGTGGAAAATAAAGTATGAAAGCATAGGTGATACACTCTCTCTTTTATACATTCTAAGACCTTCTTATGTATTTTAGCAAGATTCTGGCTGTAATCACAGATGTTCTGATTGTACTTCTCTGTGCCTTTTGTTAAAGCACACATGCATTAGCAGAAAAGATCTTTTGCTGTAATGGATTAACAGCAACATATATTGTCCACCCTTTCCCACTTGTCATTTTCCTGCAATGAAACAGTACAAAGAAATATTCCGCTTACAATAAATCTATCTATAAATGAACATGTTAAGCGTAGATACTGATTCCATTCTACCACGTGTACCTATGTGTGATGACAAGAAACCTCATGGCCACAACGTAATTCTAGCAATTTCAAAATATAGAGATTAACATAAAAATTATGGAAAGACAAGAAAAGAAAAGAACACACTTGAATACAGGAGGAAAGGTTGGCCTAAAGTAGCTGAAGTAAAGATAGGAGAGATAAAACATATGTGAAGGAGGAAAGTTAACACAAACTGATAGAGACATTGAGGAAAAATACAAAAAAACAAAAACACTCAAAAAACCTTGAAGACTATCCTTTTTTAAACCCATTCAACCATTTTAGGAAACATATAGAAAATTTTCACTGGCGTCCTATAAAAATGAACATATTTTTCATTTTAAAGATGTCTAAATTTTTGTGTTCAATTATAGGTTCTCCATTATAAGTGTCTCCTGCAAGTGAAGTGCTGGGAAGGGAAACAGGAGATTGACCACTCTAAGTTGTACTTTCTCTTAACTGTTGCCTTTGTGCAATGATATTGGCTGTATGTAACCAGTAACTCAAAAAGTTTCTAAATGCTTTTCATAGTAATGAGAGATCTTTTAGATACCTACCCAGTTAATTTTACTGGGATATCGAGGGTGTGAGAGAAAGGCTAGCACAACTGAACCTCAGATTTTCCATCTCCTCTATTTTAGGGTTCTATAACCAACTTGCCCTCCAGTAAATTGTTCCTAATCCTGAAGCACATAGAAATTCATTCTTAATGTTTTCTGAGGGACTTCTTTGTTAAAGACCACTTAATCCCTGTAAAATTCTTACGAATAATTAGGCTTCTATTCACAAGGTTTTTGCTGATGAGGTCTTAGATTCTGCTGAAATCCAGGTGTCTTCATCCTCACATAGTTCTTTTAAAAATATTTCCAATTGCATGCATTTTTAGCATTTCTTTAGCTTCCTCTGTTTTGACATGATAGTCTTCTCTGCAGAGCAGACCTTTCAGGAAAGATACTTTAATATGATCAAGACAGTGATAATGTTCATTTTATCACTTGAAGATTAAGAACATGAAAATTCTATGAGCTCATGTCGTGTTCTGCTCTTGTGCAAGTTCATTGACAGTCATTTCACTACCCAGGAATCCCTGCTATAAGTAGCTGTTGGAACTATGGTTTAAATAGGAAGGGACGCTTTCTGCTTAACTGTTACTCTAGTTTAAATCCCAAGTAATTCCACTGAAGTCACTGGATTTGCTCTGGATTTAATCCATCCTAACTGAAAGAATTTGCCCCTTTGATTCCAGCAGCAACTCAGCTGTTGGGAGATACACTGTATGGGGTGTGCTCTGTACAAGTAACACGCTGCAGCATAGTTGTTGATCTACTTAACAGCAGAGTAAGAGCTTTATAGCTGGAACTTCTGAGTAAAAATAAATTGCAGAAAATTCCCAGTTCAGCTCTAATATCAATTTCCAGGAAGCAAAAATACAGCTTTCCACCAAGCTAGACTAGTTGAAATAGAGGTAGTTTAGTGCACAATGCTTCCTAATATAGTGAATACTCTGTCTGCAATGCTCTAAAGGGATAGCATGATGATTTGATAGCAAACCTAAAAATTACTTTTCTTAATGGGAAAATGGCTAAAAAATCCAAACACTGTTGGATGCTGCACAGCAGCAATTCATCAGCAGAACTGACAGCCAATAGCCATTCTCATTGACTTTTGCAGGCTTTCACAGAACAAGAATTTGAAGGGGGATAGAGGAGAAAATACTTACCTAAAATTCTATTTTAAAAATGCATTAAAAGTTCAAAAATTATTTGACAGGCTTTATGAATGAATAAATAGTGAGACAAATGGGGATCTTATATGAAAAATAGAGCAGGACAGTATAAAATATTAGAAGAGTAGATCATTTTGATAATCACAACAACAAAAAGATTGGAGAAAATCCATAAAGGAAAGGAATTAACATCATCTGGGATTAAATTTTCTCCAGCCTAAATTGTTTTCATCAAGTTTGCATATGTGTACCAGTCTTCAAATATAGAAAATGGGGATTTATTTCAATTATACTATTTTTTTATACAATATTAAAATATTCTAATCAGCAGAAAAGAAAACTACATGAAAAATATTAAATATACTCTTGACTTTTCTTAATAAAAGCCACAAGAATTCACACATTATTCAGGAGACAAAAGGGAAAGGTCTATCCCTACGTTAAATTAGAAACAAGCATATATAACATCTACTTTTTCCTAATGTATAGTTTGTATATGGATCCCAACAGAAGAAAACGAGTGAACTGTAAAATTTTGTAAAAATTGTTTTGTAGTTAATTGTAAAATTTTGGAGTATAAATGTGTGTGTGTGTATACCTATGCATACATATATATTTGTATGTATACTCAATCTCCAGCCACTATTTTGTATTTACTATTATGCAAAATCTCCACTTTGCTCCCTCAGCAGTATTTATGCTCTTTAAAACCCTAACTCTGTTCTGAAGCTGTTTCATGTTTGTTTTCAAAGACTTCTTGTAAGATATTTGTGGGTTGTGGGAGATTTTTGACAGTAAAAATAAGAAACTACCTTTCCATATGGGTTAGAACTGAGATGAAATGAGGAATGGCTGCCACCAAGCAGAAAATTTTCTCACTTTATGTGTGCCAGTTAATTACGACACTTCAGAGGCGCTTCTGAAAGGATAAGGCAAGCTGCATAAATTTAGCTGTAATCCAGGCAGGCAAAACTAATTTGCAGGGGATGGCCTTATCTAGCTGCTGCAGCTTTCTCAGAAAATTAACCTTGGATATTTGGGCCCAATTCAGAAAGTGTTTGATTTTTTTTCCCTTTCCTGCTCTGCATAAGAGAATTTTAAATTCAATACAATACCTGACTTTTAAGAGGCACTGTGAATGCTGTAGGCAGTTGAGAGTTATTACTGACAAGCAAAAAAATATATTTATACATGTACATATATATGATTGTCCTTCAGGCCCATTATCCTGCCTTCTTGCCTGTGCATCAGAGGGTTTATCGCCATCTGTATGGGTGGGGGGTTCTTTGGATTAACAGAAGATGCAGCTCATTCTAATGTACTTAGAAAAATTCATCAAAGTTCATTGCAGAATAAGTCATGCATACTGACTTGTTCATTCCAGTGGAAATGAAGAAATCCCCATAAAAATAGAAGTTTAATGAAGTGTTTGAGCAGAGTCTTGCTTGTCATTCCAATTACCGATGATTTAGAAATTTTTCTTGATACACCGCTATTAATTGCTCTTACTCAGCACAATCAAAAGTTTACCTTAGATTTCACAAGCTTCACCAATTCATGGATGAAAGATTTAGTTAATAAATGTTGACAAATCCACCTTAAAATCTTCAAGCATAATACAAAGTTGTTAAGAAGTGTTACTGACTCCTTAGCATTTTGCAGCTTACTTCATTAAGACTGCTTTTTATTTTACCTGACAGAACTGAGTTCACAGCCTGACCCCCACTCTGCCCAGGCAATATTCACTGTAGGAAAGCATGAAATCATAACCCACATAACATTTTGCTTCTATAATTTAACTGGTTTAAAGCTGCTGGATGTTTTGTGGACAAAAAAAATTAAGATATTTGTTTGATCAAATCTGATCATCCAAAAACATGCCTAATATTATTTGGAAAAAAAATTCTTTCAATATTTTTAGGTGGTTGAATCTTGTTTTCTCTCTTTTCAGAAAGGTAGATACCTCTTTCACAGACACTCATTCCCATCTAAGCTTGATGACTAAAAATAGGACCACAGAAGCGTAATGAATACCTTTTAGGTCACTTCACTGCCTTCTATCTTCACTGAAAAGTCTTGCAAATTTAAGACAGCCAAATTCATACTAGCTTAAGCTAACCGGCTAGTTAAAGCCCATTAACTCTTTTGATGTTCAGCAGTACATTAATCATGACAATATCTTTTAAATACCTGCCCACTTGTCATTCTGCTTTGATTAGGCCCTTGAAATTACAGCTAGCTTTCAAAAGGATCTACAGATGCATATAATTCTGAATATTACTATCCAATGTAGAAAATTGCATGGCAATGCAATCTTCATACTTGCCCTGAATTTTGCCAGGTTTTAACAACCAAGGGGTGTATACGATCAATGAAACAGACTAATTTAGCACTGTCCTTCTCATCCAGCTTCAGTATGCCCCAAGACACCTTTTATTCTTGCATCATGTCAGTACAATTTTATGCCAATGTCAAGATAAGGAGTAGTTGTCAATTGATCCTGATTTTGGCCTTCAAATCAATAAAAGGAATTCATGTAAATATAAATGACAACATAACCAGTCTATAAGAAAAGATTTTTCCTTTCATTATTGTAATCATCACTGTTATTATTATTTTTATTACTATTTAATTATTACCCCTACAAAAATTTGCAGTTTGCTAGCTAATACTCACTCACATAGAAAAGTCCAAGGCAGCTTGTATGGAAAGATCTATACACTACATGATAGACAGAAGGGGGACAGTTAAATGTGCAGGTAAATACAGACCTTTTCTTAAGGAGTAGAAAGATGTGCAAATCTAAATGTTCACTCTTTATGAACAAGTAAAAATGAAAAGTGGTAAAGCTAAGGTATGAAAAATGCTACAAAAAACTATCAACAACAACCATAAAATGAAAATTGACCAAGGTATCTGACAATCAAGGCACAGCCAACTTCCTCCTTCAAAGAGAATTTTTGCAATTGTATTTTTAAAGCAGATCTTAAATTGCTTCAATTTCTGAAAGTATTCCTCCTCTCTGAAGATTTATATTACGTTAGCCAATACATCTCTCAAATGTACAGATATTCCACACAGGGAAAATAAAGATCAGGGCCAAGCTGCAAGAGATAGAAAAATATTGATCTTCAGAATTTTGTTACTTCAGTCTCTACCAGTTCCTCAGTCAGACACCTTAATTTGCCAGGTTATTTTTATATATGACACAGAAATTGGAGCCAGGTACTCAGTTGAAGTGTAAATATTACTATTAACATACAATGAAATTATGTAGCTGGTTAATCTCACAGGCCTGAAAGTGCCAAGAGCATTGTCAGTGATTTCTCATATTTTACACCCTTCCTGTGTGATGAGTAGTCAGGGTTTGTAAAAGTGTTTTCAATACTAAGTCTGGTGACTACTATGCACAGGAGCCCTAGGTATTTCCAGATTTCTAGACTCTTATAGAAGTTAAAATCAGAACCTACACAAATGTCCATATTTGGCACTAATTTACATAAGCTTTCTTTATGTGGAAATTCTTATCCTGTATAACCTTGAAAAACTGTCTCATGTTGCTAAACATTACACTAAAAATTCAGTTAAATACTGCCAGGCACCTCCTGAGTTACATATATAGTCTTACAAAACAGTCAAAGGAAAGAAGGAAGCATCTCCACTGATATGCACTCATTGAGATACAAATCTGAGAGCAGGCTTATTGCATGATTCATCCTTTCTTTTACCACAAAGAAAAAAACTCTATTATAATTATCATTATTATAATTATTATAAACTTATCATGTAAATGACTGAAATCCAGCATGCTGAATCATAGCCTAAATACTCTGAATTTTCTTATGTGGCAATATCTGAAGTGTTGTTTATCTTTCTGTTAGCTCAGGAGAGGTCAAGGATAGAACCACTAAAAATACTTGGAATGACCAATACTCACGAAACTGAACTCCAGATGAAAGAATTCTAACATGTATTTTGAATATTTACCTAATCTAGAATGATCACAATTGATTATGGGCCTCCATAATCAGAGTCTTCAAGATAGGGCACGACAATACCATAGAGATCCAGTGCAACTGGACTACTACTAACATTAGTCACTACCACAAACGAGTCCAGCTGTGCTGATAAATAATGCATGGTGGAGTCTGGAATCACTAACATAGCATTTCTTATTCTCTGATTGAGGAGAGTAACTACAAATGCCATAAATTTATGTAGCTCTAAACACATGTTGGCATGTCATTTGGCAAATAATATTGTTAAAAACAGTGCAAAGGGTATTTAACATGAGGAAAATTTGTCTTAGTGGTCACTGCACAGAGAATATTAGGCTTGGATATTTCCATTTTGTTGGGATTTTCGCTCTCTTGAGGTTATAGACAGAAGATTTTAATTCCAATAATCATTGCATTGTTTACACACACACTCAAAAATCTAAGTGAAATGAGAATCTTTATAAATTTATTACCTATTTATTATATTCAGGGCCTTTCCAGTGATCTAAAAGGCAGAAATGGGATTAAAGAAAAAAAACTAAAAACCCCACTCAGGAGCAGAGAGGAACTTCAGCAATATAACAGTGGAAATGGGTTCGTGGTTGACGGGCAAGTTGGTACAAAGACTCCTTGGGAGGAGGGGAAACCCTACAGCACAGGTCTGTGAACATGCCAGTCACTCGTTCAGGTCAGGGCAGAGACACAGAATATAAGAATCTGCTCAAATGGTCAGAGTTAAAAAATCAGAGTAAAAAAGGAAAATGTGATCAACTGTGTTAGAATAAAATGAGTAGTAGTTAAAGGTATAGGCAGAGCACAATCTCTCTGACTTAGCAACATAGGTAAATTAAATTTGATGTAAGACATCATGACAAATAGCTCAAGATGTTTTTCAAGGAAGAAGGAGGACTATAGAAACAAACATTACAAAACAGTTTGGAAATTAAGGACTGATTCTCAGAAAAAGCAAGAATCTATATTTACAGCTTGTGCAAATTATTTTTGTTGTACTGTTTGAATGTAATTTATTTTTTTTTTAATTCAGTTATGCAAATTTCCTGTCTGTGCATCTTGGCCATGTGGATTAGCCACAAGGTAAAGAGGCAATGAATGTGTGAATGTGTGTCTTGCACATATTGAACCAATAAACCAGCAAATAGAAATTGATTTAATTCTTCATCTCTAAATTTTTTGTCTGATGGAAAAAAGAAAAAAAATATTGAATACATTTTCTTCTTCACTCTAATTTTCCTTCTTCCATTTCTTTTTCCACATTTCATTATTGAGAGCTGCCAATAGGGTATTAATTTCCTGAATAAATGATCCATCAGTGTTTCTCAGAAAGAATAAGAAAAAACATATTATTTTTCACTCCAATAATTACAAATCACCGATCTTTTCCAATTATTTTCCTTTCAGATTAGGTTTATTCCTATCTTCCAGTAAATCCTTTACACTCACAGTAAGAATTCATTCTTTTCTATCATTCAGACTAGTCTGTGGTAAAGGCAGTTTTGCTAATGAAATGTCAAAATACCAAATGGTTACTTTTTAATTTAGCCCAAGGTAGAACATTGTAGTTTAGAGCCAGTGACCCATTGCTAAATTCAATTTCCCAACTGTTTAATTAATTTGTGTATACAATTTAATGATATTTAATTTGATATGCACGTTCAAGATATAGTGTGCATTCCTAAATCCTTAATTACTAAAAATTACTAAAATCATCTTTTTATTCTATGGAGTTATTCTATAATTTATTTTAAAATTTTGTAATTTTCTCCATTATATTGTGTTTCCCAGAAGAACTAAATAAATATACTATAATTTCTAAGAAAAACTAGGAAAGATAATAGCCTTTTAACTTTTTTTTTCTTTTGAGGGGGACGGGGGAGGAGAAAAATGGGGTTTTACTTTGGGTTGATATATTGCATGTTGTGGCCATGAAAAAGAATCATCAGGATGTTGGGAAAACAGCAGAAAGCAATCTGTATGTTCATTGTCTTAGGCAGAAAGGCATTCCAAGGCTAAACGTTTTATCTATTACGGTCTCATGAAGAGCTTTTGTTCTGTGCTCTAGGACCATGACAGAAAAGGCATGTTTTTCTATGGGATTAATCACAAGTAAAATAGTAAATAATGGAATTTTGCACTAATCTGTATGTTAGAAAATAAAATTACATGAAGTTATAAAAGTAACAAAATAATCAGAGAAAGTCTGGCTTCATGGGTAAATAATACTTGTTTACATTCTAGGAGTACCATGAAGTATACTTTATTATAATAAAGGCTCTTCCCTAACTCATGACTCCTATGTTTTGCTTGCACCTTACAACAGATAGTCTGTACAACAGAACTTACTTGTTGAGTAGATACAGAGACCAGTGGAAGGAACAAACAAATAATGTTTCACCTCCTGACTATAGTGAGAGAGAAGATTAAGCCTCAGCAAGGTTGCAGTCTAACACTACCTACTAGATTCTGCTTTCCCTTCTCCTGAAAAGGAGGTTAACATTCCAAGGGAGCAACCTGTTATTATGATTTTTACAGTGTCTCTGTATATATGATGAAGAATTAGAAATATCCAAAGAGGGAAATCAGGAATGGCTTTGACTGGTTCAGCTAGGGATGCAGTGTTGCAGGCAGTAACATTGTCAAAATGCCAAACACAGAGCACAGGCTAATGATGCTAACCCAGGACCTCAAGACACTTTATGTCATCAAGAAGAGCACATTTCATCCAGAAGCCCTCTCGTGAGGGAAATGTAAGAGGATCTACAAGCCACAGTGTCTTGGCCAAGCTGTACACTAAAAATGTTGCCTGAAAACATCCATAGCAGAGTCAATCTACTGCAGTATTCTTCACTCCTTGGTCAGCACTGGGTATCTACATAGCAATATTCCTTAGGGACTTTTGGTTACTAATGGCCACTCCACTGTTGAATGCAGGACCAATGTAAGATCTGAAGTGGAATTCATCTCACCTACCTTCAGACATTTAAAAGCTAGATATCTAAGTATGAAGTGGAGAGAAACAGGCACCTCTAGAGGGCAATTCATTTGACCTATCTCAGATGCCTATTTTAGTCAGAGATGAATCACCCTCTAGAGATGCCTAGATTTCTCTATTGACTATAAAGGAAGCCTAGGGCAAGCAGTTCAGTGCTAGACTTCTGACTTTCAGACATGTAATTTAGAAGAGATATATCCCACTCACTGTAGTGATAAGGTTCAGTTTCCACACTTAATCACTCATGCTGTTTCCAGTTTCATAAAATACCCAAGAACTCATCTCTAAGTATTCCTCATTCACTCTTTTTAATTTCTATTTTGGGTTGTTCATTTCTTCCTAAGCACCTACTGGTTTTAATTTTCACTCATTTTCTCATTGAAAATATTCATTTATAGCAAGTTCATTGTAACCTCCCTATATTTCACCTTCCAAAACAGATGTCTCAGTGATAACAGCCAGAGTGCATAATAAAATTACTTTGTTCCATCCAGCTGTTCTTCTTTCTTAAGATTTTCTTTTTGCTTCCGAGGTATCTGAAGCATCATTTTTTAGGTCTCTATAGTGGAAAGAAATTATTGTCTTTCTCTATTTAGCCACTGATTTAATAAGATTATTTGTTCAGCATTTTATATTATATGAATTAAATCCTTATAACTGATTCCTACATGCCAAGCGTTTAGAAACCAGAACTAGTGCTTGAATTGGATTTAAATTTGGATTTTGAATTGGATTTACATTTCTTCTGATCTAGAGGCCTGACATTCCCAAACCAATTTTCTAGTAGTGTAAGTCCATTGACTTCAGAAAATCTTTACAAGTGTAGCAAAAGTGAGAGAAAAAATAACCACAGGCTTTTGCTAGAGAGTAAATCATTGCAGTTGTTTCTAATAATTATTAACTTTATATTCCCCATTAAAAAAATATTTATTTTATTAAAAAGCATTTATGTTTGACTCAAAAAAGCAGATATTCCACCATTACTTGTTAATAATAACACAGATTTGTAGTAAGTGTTTTCGTTGACCATTGGCAAAAGTCTTTGTTAGTCAACTGTTTCACAGAGCAGTTAATTGATATAAACAGCAGCTTATGTTTCCTCAGGATTTAAATTCAAGTATTTGAAAGACTTATTCAGCATGTGTTTTACTTTTACTCAAGTCAGTTCTTTAAATAAAATATATAACCATATATTTTAACATCTTTTCAATTACTTCAAACATTTAAACAGAGGATTCTTAATGCAAAAGTTGTATAACACAGACTAAGTGCAATCAGCATAGAAATAATTTGTCAGCTTTCCACATTGCTGGGTAAATGAGGTGTAACCTTAAATATGGAACTTAGAGGCTGGTGATTTCTTTAGACTATATTAGAGAATTTATGACACTTCCTTTGGGAGAGGAATATTTTTCAGGAAAGTTTATTCCATCTCCCATAGGCACAGCAATTTCTTCCTAAATATTCTTAGATTATCAGCATAAGCAGATGTCTTTCATTCTCTGTAGGAGTCAGAACTGCAACAACAGAAGTAAATTTTGTGTGAGAGAGCAAGTTCTGGAAATGTTTTGCAGTTGTTTTTCACATCCGCTACATGAACTTGACTGTGTCAACTAGTGTCCACTATTTTATGTCCTAATAGTTATACTGCAAGCTTAATTCTAGAAATGTTGAACAGTATCCAAGTACAGGTGAATTTTCCAACTAATGGACTTTTAAGACATGCAATAAAATTTGATTTTCCTCAATCATTGTGAAGCCATTTCTCATGGCTTCACAACTTTTTTCAGGCATGGAGTGCTCAAAATGAACACCAGCTAGGAGAACAGAGCTCATATGGCTTAGCAGGGAGATCTTAGGGCTGGGTCCAGCCTTTTATTTTTGTCAGAGAAGCATACTGAATCTGCCACAGGATGTTTAAATGTGTTCTAAATAATGTACATTTAAGCATAGTACTATAATTTATAAATAATTTATAAATAGTGCATATACTTAACAAGATTGTGATAAGTGTACATTTAGTAAAGCTTTCCAAAATAAGCCAAGGTAAGGCTTATATGGCAGAAACTCCAGGCTTGTTAAGGTATGGTAGATGAGGAGAAAAGATAAGCTGAATTTTCTGTGGCCCATTTTAAAAGCACTCTCAGGACCAAGGGCCAGTTGCTTGGCAAAACAGTGAAATTCAAACCATAAGAACTTAAGTCTGAGAGAATGTTGTGTCTTTAAAACAGACTAATGCATAGTTTTCTTGTTATTTAAGGCTTTCCAGTAACAGTCATTAGATATTGTGGATGAAAATTCCTGCAACCAGAAATCAGGATGTTTCTTCTCAGATAAGTCTCCAGAGTACAGAATCAAAATTCTCTTTCTCTCTGACATTATTGGTGTTCTATTCATTGATATCACATCAGCAAACAGCATGAAGATTAATATCTTGCTCCAGAGATACCCTCATTATCTCCTAGGTATTTCAATGGAGTAGATTCTGGATTCTGCTTCCCAGTTTGTGGATGAGTTCTTTAAGGACTAATAATCTTATTTAGGGATGGAAAGAGGGAAGCATGTCCACTCTGGCCTCAGACATGTTCTTAAAAAGCCTAAAACCCCAATTTTATGCCCATGCTGATCTTTTAATGTATGCTAAATGTTCTCGTGAGACATATTTTTACGTAGGTTTTTGCCTTTAAAAAAAATTCCTAAGTACAGTTCTCAATTAAGTGTAAGTATGAAAGTAGCAGCAGGAGTTTAGGATAGAATAAAAATTAAAAAGTCTTCACTCAGCCCTGTTAGGTTGGAGACATTTTCACTGCAGGAAGTTATAGAAACTGAAAGTTTTACATTCAAGTTTTTTAGGCATATCTTTTGTCCAGCTGCACACAGATTCTGGGCAGTGTAGCAGTGTAGCTATTTTATAAAGTAAAATGCAACATAATTCAACTCTAGGCCCAGCCTAAGAGTTTGAAATATAAGGACACCACATACCTATAGTGACTAAAGTTAGAACTTTAAAATTATGTGTTTAACAACAAATTAAGCATTGCTAATCTTTCTGAACGTGTCTGCAGAAGGAGTTAACCTGGCTGCAATAGCTAGATCAGTTCTCTTAAGCATAACTATGCAGACAAAGGCCAAAAATGAAACAGCTGCAAGTTTTCAGTTCAGGGGAAAAGCATGAGGAAGCTATTGAAAGACATGAAAGAGAGCAGATGTAAAAATGATGTTGTGACAGAGATAAAATGAAGCAGTATTTTTGAACTATTGCATGTACACTTACTAGTAGAAATGTAAAGAAAAATCTAAAAGAACTTGTCATTGCTTCAGCTTGCCATTTTAAACATGATAATTACACAGTAATTTATCACTGTCTCACAATTTAAATTAAATCAAAGAGAATTTATACTCTGAACACAAATGTGTCAGAACTTCACATCAAGCAATACCTTTTTCATTACATGGAAGCAGATGTTGGCAGCAATCTCAGTAACTGAAAGCTACCTAAGACAAAAGGACACCAAAAATGTGAGATTACTATCACCAAATATATTATTTCTTTCAATTTATCATTTTATGGCACTTCTTGCTTCTATTGTATCATAAAATTTTGAGTTTGATTTGACAGGGACCAAAATGCCTGGTTACAACTCTATAATAACAATTTTTTGTGAAGTTTTCAGATACATCTCAGGCTGATGTTTATTACTTTACTGTTGGCTTGCATGTTTTACTAACTATGTTGCCATGTCCCTTTGAATCCTAGAGGCCAATACCAAAGTGAAAAAGTATGCCCAAACAAAGTACAAAAAGTTAGAAAGAAAGGGAAACTTTTGTGTGTTTATGTGTGTTATGTCTGTGATTGTACACAAGTAGATTGCTCTTACTATTTTTTGTGATTCTACACAAATCTGGTGAAGATTGTAACACAATATTTATGTAAATATATATACATATATTTGTGTATGAGTAATTTTACCTATGCATATATATTTTTAAACTTGATTCAGATTTTTCCAGTCTTGCCTTTTTTTTTAACATCTGTTTGACCTCAGCAAAGGAATGTCTTTAGTTTCTGTATTTAATAATTTTACAGTTGGTATAGGCAGACTGAATGACTAAAATAAAAGCTTCAGCTGATATTTATATTTAGTCTCCTACTAGAAGAAAAGGACTTTAACAGATTAGGAAACTCAAATAGTTGAATCAAGTAATATTTTAAGACAGTAGAAAATATTCTGAATTTCCTTCCTGCAATTTCTCTCAGACTTTTCTTTCATATTAAGCACCTGTAGTCTCTAATGTAGAAGACAAACAATAGTCATTCTTTCAGTTAGCTCCAGTTCTCATACTTACTGAAAGATGTAGAGGATCGATTTGGGGTGGATGACAGGAGAAATAACATAAGGTTGGGATAGAAACTGGGTGGAGAAATCTAGGAAGCTAAGGAGTAACATGGAGGGAAACAGGGTTGGGGTCTGCAGATATATTATATACAGTGTCAGAGAATAAATAGCACAGAATAGGGGGGTGTAATGTGGGATTCAAGCATCTTGCTGTACAGACAAACAGTCCAAGGTAATTCTGAAAGCTGCTGCTACTGCAATCTCCCTGCCAAACTGACCCAGGAGCTTCTTTTCAAGGCATAGAAGAGGTTTTTCTTGACTTTTGATGACACAGCATGGACTTAGGAGTGCTTCTGAGCCAAAGCATATGAAGGCTGCACACAGTGTTTTATTTGGAAGTGACTGTAAAGGGTCATACCAGTCCCTTCTTGTGGACGTGAATTAGCCTCTCCACTGAATAAACTGGGGTAAACTGGGGCACTTTGGGGGGAAAAATGTGTAAAATCAAAACTAAAAATATATGTGAAAATTCTGTACCTGTTAAGCTTACTTTAATTCTGTTATTTCTAAACACTAGCATGTCTAACTTGACATTCTTAATTACTGTTTCCTACATGGCATTCATAAAAATTCACTGCGCTATTAGCTATAACAAAACAAACACAATAATACATTTTAGTTTTCTTTTAGTCATATAAAGATACATTGCAAAATGTCTCTCTCTGGGATAAGTAAAATACAAATTTTAAATGCCAATGCTTTTTCGTGTTTTTGTGAAAATGTTTGAGAAAGTGAGAAAGATAATGTTTTTCTAAATTGAAAGAAAAAAGGAACATTTCCCTAACACAACGTAACACAAATACTCCTTAAACCCCTAAAAATGGAAAGTAAGCATACTAAAATCTAAAAAAAAAAAAATAAATAAAATTAGACAAACATCTATACATGAAAAAGAGAAAAGAGTGAAATGAGATGTGACTACTTCTCTACTTCTGAGCACAGGGATTTTTAGGCAATATATTCATTTTCAATCGTTGTCAGAGAAGCAAATGTTCCAGAAATACAGGACCTAAAAAATTATCCATCATTTCTCTTGGTGAAACTACTCCTAGCTAGAGGATGAAATACAATGAAGTCACAAGTTGACAGTATGGTCAAGGTCATACTGCTGTGCAGTTTCAACAGCCAAGATGAGCAGGTGTCTTTCCTTTTACCCAGCATCTTAAGGACTAATCATTCAATTTTTCTTAAACTTCTCGCTATGACTATCTGGTATGTTAGTACAGAGATTACACTTAGGAGCAGAAAATTACTGCAACTGAACTGCATTAATTTACATCATGCTTCCTTTTTTCTCTAGGAAAATGCAAACTTATATGTAGCCAAAACAGGACTAGCAAGAACCTTCTCACAGGTGTTCAGGGTTTTTTTTGGTGGGAGATATTAATTAAAAAAAAAAAGAGAAGTTAAAATTCTAAAAATGTTGTTACTACAGTTGGAATAATGCCTTTTGATATGGTTGAAACTTTTAAATTAAAATAACTTGTTCTTTCTAAAAGCATTTTTTCAATTGAAATTGTCTACTTAAATATATTTATGTGACATTAATCATAAAATTAAAATGTCAAAGCAAAAATTATAGTTATCATTAATGTTTGAAGTGAAATATTTCTTTAAATTCCATGTAAAGAAAAAAATTTAAATATCTCCACCTAATAGCATTTTGTATTTTTTCTCAGGAGTTTTTATGTAGCATCAGGCCAGAACTTTAACTTCCAGACACTTTTGAAGAATGTTACACTACTTTATAACCTTTTCCATCAAACATGACCTGTATAGATAAAATTTTATCAATGAGTGAACAATAAATGTTAAAATGAGAAAGTGATTATTTAATTTTCAGACTATGAAAATAGATTATTTACTTTCCAAACAACAAATTCCTATACCAGGTTTACAGTGTGGTAGGGAAGAGGTGTCTGCTTAGCGTCCCTTTTTGTAGCAGTCCTCTTGAAGCATTCTTTTCGTCCTGCTGGTGACTGCTGCTGCAGGGATAGTAGCTCTGCTGGCCCCTTAGCATAGTTTCCATGGAGAAGAGCTGAGATCAGATGCACAGCATCCACAGGCACTTGTTGCACTTATTAGTCCTTCAAGGGAAGATCAGGTCGTGTAGCAGCACAGCACAAGAGAGATGTGGAGCTCCTGGAGCGGGCTCAGCTGAGGGCTACGGCATTGGTCCAGAGACTGGAGCCTCTCTCTTATGAGGAAAGGCTGCAGAGCTGGGCCTCTCCAGCCTTGACAAGGGGTCACTGAGAGGGCACCTCACCAATGTCAGTCAGTATCTGAAGATGGGATGCCAAGAGCATGGACCAAGCTCTACTTGGTGCCAAACAAAAGGACAAGAGGAATCAAGAGGGAACTGATGCACAGGAAATTCCACCTGAACATGAGGAAGAATTTCTTTACTGTGCAGGTGACCACACACTGGAACAGGTTGCCCAGAAAATCTGTGGAGTCTCTGTCACTGGAGATATTCAAGAACAGTCTGGGCACAATCCTGTGCCATGTGCTTTGGGATGGCCCTGCTTGAACAGGGAGGTTGAACCAGAGGGTCCACTGTGATGCCTTCCAACCTTACCCATTCTGTGATTCTGTGATAGTTTAACTAGCTGTTTAAATCCTCTTGCAGTGGGTGCTTTTACAAATACAATTAAACTCAACCAGTAGGTTTCTAAATTCTGTTTTTTTCAGTCTCTGAAGATTCCACTGCTGAACAAAATATACTTCAAACTTAACTAAGCCATTATTGCTTGAATAAGTTTCAGTTATTTATTAATTTATTGAAGTACTGAATCTCCTAATTTAACTCAGGTAATTGTACTTAGAATGAAGTTATTGAAGCATTTGAGTATGGACTTTCCCATGAGCAAGGATTGCAACATTCAACCTTTACAAATTAGCATATTTTTGGCCTTTGCTCTTTACACTATTGAAATACAAATATAAATTCTTCTTAGAAATATGAAAATATACTTGCATGAACAGAACCATATTGTTTTAATGTGCATTTGATAGCTGTGAATAATATTAATTCTCACTGGCAAAGCTAGACAGTGTATGCTTCATAAGGCCTGCTGTGGTATCAAAAGTGATTTAAATAGGATCACCCAAAAGCTGATAACCTCATGGGTGAGATTAGCTGCTGTTAAACCCACAACTAATACCCAAATTGCACTTTCTTTTTATGCCCTTGGAATAATAATGTTTCGTTTGATTTGTTCTGACTCAGAAATGACAAAGGAAATACATGGTCATATTCCCTTCCTCACGGATGACTTTTTCACAAGGTGAAATAATATTTATGTAAATACAAATAAAGATGCAATTATTATACATTCACCCAGAAAATAGTGCATGGCATTTAACTAGAGAATTCCAAAGGCTGGTGCTAATGTATATACTAAACTAGGAAGAGTAAATATTATGCCTTAGGAAAATTTTCCCTAATAATCAAATAAAATAGAAATTTTATTTAGGTCAGGAAAACACAACAATGTAGGTAGGATATATGCAATCTGTGAGATCAGGTTCAAAATTCAGAATTAAATTTCAAACAAACATCATACATTAGAGAATTGTTAATGCAACCAACAAGGTTCGTGTTTCAAGGCAGCATTTTCTGAAAGGATAAATATTTATTATTCTCAAGATGTTTTTATTTAATAGACACTTCTCTACCTGTTTTTTATTGTGTCACATGAAATATATATATTTTCCTGAATACAAACGTAGATATTCCTCATCTCAGTTACTGGGAATACCCTGAGTAAATGGCAACGGAGCCCTGCTCCTTGGCCTGTGTCCTGCCTCTTTCAAACTTGTCGATCTACATGTCACTACTACATGGAGATTAGAGGAAATCTTGAATTTAAACAGTGATATGTTGTGGTTTTACCCCAGACAGAAATTAAGTGCCACACAGCCACTCACTCGCTCCCCCATCATGCCCGTGGTGGGATGGGGAGGAGGATCAGAGGAAGTAAACCCTGTGGGTTGAGATAAGAACAGTTGAATAACTGAAACAAGGTAAAATAATATTATAATAACAATAGTAGTAATTGTAATGCAAAAGGAGGCAACACAGAGAAATGAATCCCAAGGAAGACAAGTGGTTAACAATACAACTGTTCACCACCACCTGACCAATGCCCACCCTGTCCCCTCCAGCATCAACTGGTCCCTCCTCGCAACTTCCTCCCAGTTTATACACTGTTTATAATATTCTATGACAGGAAATATCCCTTTGGATGTTTGTGCCAACTGTCCTGGCCATGGTAGCTCACAGCTCCTCATGCACCTCCGCATTGGCAGAGCAGGGGAAGTTGAAAAGTCCCTGACTGAGGATAAGCACAACTTAGCAACACTTAAAACATCAGTGTGTTATCTATATTTGCCTCCTACTAAATCCAAGAAACACAGCACCTGGAAGAAAATTATGCCAGATTTTACCATTATTGGAAGAGAATTAACTCTATCCTAGCTGAAACCATGACATAATGAAAGATTTCTTCATCTGGCTTCGCCTTTGGAAGCTTTTGGATGAAAATGTAAAAGGGATATGTAATTTGGAAGAGAAAAGTGTTAATACCTACCACTACTGGCAGCTGTCGATTACTAGGTTTATACTCAAACAGAAATAAATTAGGGCCACTTTTTTAGCTTTGCTTAGCAGACTGCTGCAATTTCATTTCAGTTTGTTATTTCCAGGTTTTAAAATTCTCAGCCGACTGTGACAACATTTCCCTATCCCTTTAAATCATACTGGGAACATAAAATAGTTTCCCATCCAGTTTATTCTCAAACCTTCTTGAATAATCACAAGAGGTTTGTCTCAGTATAAACTGATGTTGAGCCAGACTAACAGCTCCCATGCCAATTCTCATCTTTCTGTCTGCACAGATGGAGTGAAAGGATTTCCCTGTGGGTTTTTGGCAGCTAACATAATCAGATCACCTAACAATTGTTCCAATTTTTTATAAGAGGATGTTATCTCCTCCTAAATATAATTACCCGTTCAGAATTCCCCTGATTATTTCTTAAGAAATGCCTATCATTTCCAGTTTTCCAATGAAATATATCAAATATTGTAGCAGCAAAGTGGGTAGTACCATGTCTAGTTGTGCTTTACCTTCTTTCTGTTAAAAGATCTTATTTTCACTTCTTTGAAGACAAAGAATCAGACAGATAAACAGGACAACAAAACATGCAGGTTTTTTGCTTAAATTAAGAGCTGCAGAGGGAAGAAAAAAGCATAAACCCACAGATCTCACAAGTCCAGATGTGCAGCTGTAAAAGTCAGTACTGCAGTGTGTTTCTGAGGGTCTAAGCTGATTTATGCCAGCTGAGGACTTGGCTTGGCTTAAAATGCTGGATAATCAAAGATGTCAGTCTACTCTGAAAACTTTCCTTAAATCACAGGTCATGTAATCTAGGGGGACTCAGAAGTGCTTTCATTCAACTCCGTCACCTGTATAGTCTCTTATTAACTGAGAAATACAGAGAGCAGATACACTTTTCACTTCATTTTCAGCACATCTCAAAAGGAAGGCATACATCCTTTCTCACAATGTGCCAAAGGAACCAAAAATGTCCTTAGTCTGAAAAGACAGCCAAAACAAGCTGAATAAATGCTAAAATATAGAAGTCTGTTTAATTTTTATTTGCATTAAATGAGTGGAAAACTCTAAATCCCAATCATCAGTAATGCTTTGTCTTAATTCACCATTGTACGACTTCAGCTGCATTTCAGTATACTTCCACTGAAGTTACAAGAAAGCTACATCACCATAAACTAAACCGTTCTTTATTCAAATCCCTTGATATCTGCCATCGCTAATCTTTACATGCTTACTGAATTTTGATACATTTTATGAACTTTTGTTTTATTATGTACATATCAAAGCAGTCATTTTCTGTACCCTTCTCTGGGTCTGTGCACATGCTCGATTATGTATACTCTATCTGTGTACACATACTGCAATAAGCTCACTGGGCTTGGTTCTTATCAGATAATTGCTCAAGTGTAAACTGTTTCCCATGTCATATTTTAGCAGGTTGCTAAGGATATTTAACATGCTCTGAAGCTGCCTATTTTTGGCTCCATACTGTGAGTCTATAATATAATTTTTTTAATATACTTAATGCTCTATATTGTGTGCTGAAAATAAGTATTTAATTTGCACTTTAGTTAACAGGCATTTATGGTACAGTAAGAATCAACTGACTGCTACAAGGACCCTTTTTATGATTTAATCCACTCAGAAAATTCAGTTGCAATCACAATATCCTCAAAATTGCAACAATAATAAATGTAAAAGTATATATTGTTAGTAATGGATATCTAAAGGATATGAAATAAGATATATAAAGTTAGCCATTAATTAGCCTACATTCCTAGCGTAAAAATATATTTAAATTAATTTAGTTTTTCACTAATTAATTCAAATCAGATTTACTTTCTTGGTTTATGAAACAACTAAATTTCTGAAGAAGAATTTTAGCTTTCCTGTGTGAATAATGGAATAGCTATACCCACAATATACATACATCTCAATTCAGCAGCACTGAATGGCAATTTGTAGGGCCATCTCCTAAAACACACATACAAATAGCATGCCTTCGAAAGGTTTGCCTTCAAAAAGCTACAGGATTCCCATAAACCTGCTAAAAAATGTACTGAAGTAGGTCAAAATTTAAATCTTTTAAATAGTGAATGTCTATCCAGTTGGATAGTTAGTTGCACTGATGCTGCATTGATGGGGAAGAGTGAAAGAGAGGTGCATAAAGCTGTAAAATGAAGGTGAGGGATGCTGAAAGTACTGTAAGGTCATCCTTCTAGCCTCCCATAGTTACATGGCTTCAATAGGTGTGATGCAAATTAAGATGAAAGGTGATGATAATGTGTGGTTGCTGAAGTAAAAACTTGGAGACATGAAAAAGCTTGAGAGAATACTGGAGAATTCAGAATAAACAAAATGGTCTTATTTTTTTAATTTATGTCAGCCTACCAAACATAAGGATGAAGGTCTTAGGGTTGAGTTACCCTTGATGAAATAATTAGACTGAAGCCTAACAGAAGCACAAAAAGCAAATGAATGGGCATTTTCAAAATCACGTTTTCCACTATCCCATCCACAAAGCTTATTTTGCTACAGTGAAAATCCATTCCTGTGCCATCTTTTCACCTTAGCTTTTCTCCAACATCAGCTCAAATGCAGAGGCTTCACATGCTGTCACAAAGGTCAGCATACATATGCTATTTCCTTTGCCAATCTTGAGAACAAAATCCAAAATCCATTTTTCAAATCAGCAGGTCATATTTTATGGCCCGAGAAATGTGAGGATGTTACAGATGAAAACCGAATTCCTCAATCTGCTGTCAGAAACCACCAGGCAAAACCTGCAGAGTTAAAAGAACATACATCTCTCTGTAGCTCAGAAAGTAGCTCAGACATCATCTCTATACCAGTAGGAATATCCAGATAATTTAAGAGGCAGACTTAAAAACAGAGTACTGCAGCTGCTGAACCCTTGAGTCAAGGACTGAATGACAGTTTTAAAGACTGCGCCAAAAATGTACAGTTGACCAGAGACCTACAGGAAGGCTATGCTGATAATTGTTTAATATAAATGTTATACACAGTTGAATATAGAATCATAGACTATCCTGAGCTGGAAGGGACCCACAAGGATTATCAAGTCCAATCCCACCCCTGCACAGGACCATCCCCAAGAGTCACACCGTGGACTCGAGAGTATTGCCCACACTTGAACTCTGCCGGGCTTGGTGCTGTGACCATTTCCCTGCACAGCCTGTTCCAGTTCCCAAACACCCTCTGGGTGAAGAACTGATATCTAAACCACCCTTGACACAATTTCAGGCCATTCCCTTGGGTCCTCTTATTGGCCACCACAAAGAAAAGATCAGCACCTGCTCCTCCACTTCCTCTTGTGAGGAAGATGTAACTGCAATGAAATCCCCCCTCAGTCTCCTCCAGGCTGAATAGACCAAGTGACCTCAGCCACTCCTCACACAGCCTCCCCTCCAGATCCTTGTGGCCCTCCTTTTGACACTCTCTAATAGTTTCCTGTCTTTTTTATATTGTGGAACCCAAAACTGCCCCCAGCACTCGAGGTGAGGCTGCCCCAGCTCAGAGCAGAGCAGGACAATCCCCTCCCTTGCCTGGCTGGTGATGCTGTGCCTGATGTCCCCCAGGACACAGCCGGCCCTCCTGGCTGCCAGGGCACTGTTGGCTCATGTTCAACTTGCCAGGACCCCCAGGTCCCTTTCTGTGGCACTGCCCTCCAGCCTCTCAATCCCCAGTCTGTCTGTACATCCAGGGTTTCTTCATCCCAGGTGCAGAATCTGACATTTTTCTGTGCTAAACTTGATACCCACTGGTGATTGCTCAGCTCTTTAATTTGTCAAGGTCTCTCTGCAAGACCTCTCTGCCCTTGAGGGAATCAACAGCTCCTCCCCTGAGTATTTCTTCCAGCCCTGTATCCACGTGGTTTATGAAGACATTGAAGAGCACGGGCCCTAAAATTGTGCTAGCTTTATTTGCTATACTCTGAACTGATGGGACACAAACTCCAGCTCATGCTCATGTTCAAGTACATCGGTGAGAATTGTACCTGCTCTAGTACCTGCCACTCAGCCTCAAATGTAACTCATCAGTCAACTGAGTGAAAAGTGGCAACCAGTGCCCGTAATCTCTCATCTTGTTCTTTACCTGCTTTCCCAGATTACATTAATCATGCTACCCAACTTTGTAGACAGCTAATTCTCTATAACATCTCCTATTTCAGTTAATTCTAGGCACAAAGAAATACCTTCCTCTGTGCCCTCTTTGTTAACCAAAAAGGAAGAGTGGGAATTAATTATTTTGTATATTGAAGTCACATCTGAGACACTAGAGACTTTTGTACCAGTCACAAGGAAATGGACAGCTTAGGCAGTTTGCCCATGGTCCAAAATCTGGTATAGCAGACACCTGACTGAACGCTGTGACTCACAGATACCATCATTATTCCAGTAACTAACAATCATTCCAGGTTTCAGCACTGACTTCCTCTTACCTGCAAATGCTTCCAATATAAAGGTAAAATCTTTACTAAGTGTAGCAATGAACTTTTGTCTCTCACATATTTTTTGAGCTTTTACAGTCAGTTGTGCTGACTCTTCATATGTCCTAGAAAGGCAAGATGGAGGAGAACAAAGTTGTCCTATGTTCACCTTTTATGAACTTAAAATGCAGCAATGGCTGTATCATGAACCTGAAACCAAAATGACAGGTCTCCAAAAACTAGGGGAAATCTTCGTAGAAACTTTCATGCCTTTTATCTAGCTTGATAACAAAACTTGTTTGTGACTTATAAATTGCTCTGACACAACCAGGAGAGTTTGTTACCTCACTTTTCAAGTTATTGAAAATAGGATTTATGTAGTTCTTTAGTCACAATCTTAGTAAAAAGCCTTGTGACAATGACTGTTCAAGTTCTTCAAAGTCAGCTAAACATTGCAATGAGAGCTAAGCAAAAAGTTCTTTTAGGGCTGCAGGTGGCAAAATTTTCTAATTCACCCAGTCTTCACTTTAATAGGAAGCTTTAAAGCAGCTTTTGTTATTTCCTAAGGTTTCTTAAAAAGTGTTTTAATAAACGCTCTTCTGTTGGGAATCTTTTCATCTTCCTTATATCGTTAGAAATTATCAACCTTAACTTCTCTCAAAAATCTTCATTAAGTCTCACGATTATTTCTAGCTTGGACCTCTCTTTCCAATTTAGTGTTCTTAATCTTTGATTCCACAGAGACTAGCTTTGAGGATTTTTTTTTCTCCATTTTGGGTCACACCAGGACTACTTCTGTGAAATTCAATTAGAACCTTATAACAGGTCCCTATAAATTTCATCACTTCAAAAAACAAACAGTAAGATCTTGAAAGAAGCACTCTGTGACTGCCAGAAGGCGTTTATTAGCATTTTGTCAGAAAAGTGTATTTGTTTTGGGTAGATCAATCAATTCTACTTCAAATGACAAGTCCTTGAGCTCTGAATAGTGTGGACCTATATAAATATTCAGATTTTATTAAAAAAAAAACCACACTTCATCTTAGCATGAAATACTAGAGAATGAGCTGACTATTAAGTGCAAAATTATTGCTTCAGAACATTTACTTTTACCTTCAAATTTAGGTAAAGGCTTCTTCTGAGAACATTTACTTTGTCACCTTGATCTGGGCCACCAGAATAGCCATTAAGGCTTAGCAAATGATTGCTTTTCCTTTCTCAAGTCGTCATTTCCCAAACATATCTTTTCAAGCTACAGAAATCACTGACTGATTTGACACATTTAAGGAATGCCTGCATTAGGAGAATCTACAATAAAATAATCGTATCAATGTCATTTAAGATTGCCAGCATCTGAAGTCCCACATTACAACCACACAGAACATCTGCTCTGGGAGATTTCAGAGATGTCGCTAATCACACTGGTGAAAATTTCACCTCAACAGCTCCACTTCTATCCAGTAGGTCATCCTGAGATTTTTTTCTTGATGTCCAAACTGCCTGAAGGTGAGAAAGAGGCAGTCAAAGAAAGACTTTTAAACACAACCAACAATCTAAATTAGTCTTGAGAAAAAAACAGCAAAGTTGCAGTGAAAAATTGAATCTATTTACCAGTGAGTTTCAAATATAATATTTTTGCCATTTGGGCTAGATATTTCTCTTAGCTTCAGATGTCTTTTGGGTAACTGTATTTTTGTCACACAAATTGTAAAGCATGAACAGTTTCAGGAAACAAGATCATATTGCCTTGATAGTTGTTAAGGCATTTATCTGGTTTATGGCAAAAGTTTTCCTGCAAATTAGAACAGAGTTGAATCCAAGTTGCCTGAAACCCAACCATTCTGCAGAATGCCTTATGTCTTGTCCCTTGTATACTTTATGTGCACCATTAGACACTCAAGAGAAAAATAATTTCAATGCTATTTACTACTGTATTGGGTTACCATGGTTTTGGTAGTGGGGTGGATACAGGGGTGGCTTCTGGAAGAAGCTGACAGAAGCTTCTTCCATGTCAAACAGAGCCATTTCCTGGCAGCTCCAAAGATGGATGTGCTGCTGGCCAAGGCTGGGCCAATGATAATGCCTCTGTGATAATGTATTTAAGGAGGAAAAAAAAATTATTGTGCATATGTAATTGTGGCCAGAGTGGAGTGAGAACATGTGAGAGGAACAGCCCTGCAGACACCAAGGTCATGGAGAAGGAGAGGCAGAAGATGTTTCAGGCACTGGAGCTGGGATTCCTCTGCAGCCTATGATGCAGCCCATGGTGAAGCAGCTGTGCCCCAGAGCCCATGAGTTATGCAGAGATCCACTCACAGCCCCAAACCAGAGGAGGTGGATGCTTGAGAGGGGGCTGTGAATCCACAGGAGACCCATGCTGGAGCAGGCTCCTGGCAGGGAGCTGCAGACCTGTGCAGAGAGGAGCCCATGCTGGAGCAGGTCTCCTCGTAGGACTTGTGACACCATGGGAGACCCAGGCTGGAGCAGCCTGTGCCTGAAGGAAAGCACCCTATGGAAGAGGGACCCACACTGGAGCAGTCTGTGCAGAACTGTTTTCCATGAGGTGAACTCACATTGGAGAAGCTCATGGAGAACTATCTCCCAGGGGAGGGACCCCACTCTGGAGCAGGGGAACAACTCCTCCCTGAGCAGCAACAGGAACAGCTGTGTGATGGACTGACTGTAACCACCATTCCTCATCTCCCTGCTCTGATTTCGTTAGGAATAAATTCAACTTCTATCGACAGCTGTAGTCTGTTTTTCCAGTGATGGTATTTATGATTGATCTCTCCCATTGTGTGTCTCAACCCATGAACTCTTCATTTCATTTTGTCTGTTCAGTTGCAGAGGGGAGTGATAGACAGGCTTTGGCAAGTGCCTGGCCTCCAGCCAGGGTAAACACCCACTACAACTATGAAACCCAAAAACTATTGGGTTATGGTCAACTATGTGCCAAAAAAAAAAAAATCCAACATGAGTAACAGATTATATATATATACGTAAATTATTAAGGCAATCATTCATTCCATGCAGGACCAACTAAACTTTCTATCTGTTTCAAGCATGACAAAAGGAAGAGTAGAATTTAGGTTGTCAACATCTAATAATAGCTTTTAAATATTTATCAACAGCACATATGTGGTTTTGACCAGAAAATACATTTTGACCAGAAAACACATTTTGGCCTTAACGCCTCACTAAGTGAAAGTTGCTTTAAAACTTTTATGCTAGTATACCAAAAAAACTCTCAACAAACAACCCCCCCAAAATCTAAAATCTGTTTCAATAAAATGCCATTTAAAATAAGGGGAGCCTGTCCAAAAATTCCCAAGGAATTTTATTGTCTGGACTGTTTTACACCAGCATAATTCTCAGTTCTCATTTTCACTTTTAGGCTCTAATTCAGCTGAAATCACTGCACTCAAGTGACTGAGGACATGAGATAGTTTGAGTATTGTAATCATCATTCAAGAGTTCTGACTACATATAAGTGTTTTAAAGCTGGGTGAATAGAGGTAGAGGGAGTATAACTGTCCAGCCCTGCCATGTTTAATGTATGTTTAACATTTTCAGTAATATTCAAAGAACATGCATTTTCTAATCCAGTGTCTTTTACTACATGTCTTCAGGCCCATGCATATAAGGACCCAATGTTTACTAAAATTAATAAGAGTTTATAACTTGCCTAAAAACTCAGTAACTGATGCTCTGGATTATTTTCCATAATGATTTGCCTAAGAAAAGCACAAATGAGTAGAAGAGAAAGTTTAAACTCAAGAAATCGGTCTCTGGGGGACACTCTTCTAATCATTCATCTACAAGATTTCGCATTAAAATTCTCAAATTCCCTGTTGTGTGGAAATCTGCAGAGAAATCTGTCAAGAGTTACTTCATAAAATATCTAGAGTTATTCTAGAGAGCTCTGTTGAAAGAAAATAAAACTAATCTTTACTGAAAAGGGCACGAGAGTCTTACAGTTCACACATCTCTGCTTCAGCATTCATTTTCTCTTTCTATTGAGATACATCTGACTTTTTTATTATTAGCACTTGTTTCCATTTTTATTGCTGATAACATTATATTTGTACTGGTTCCCTAAGTACATCATAAAATATGAATTGTTTACACAGTCACTCTTCAGATTGTCATTACTTTCCTTCTCACCTTAATGTCATCACAGACATCTCACCTTCCTTGCTAACCTGATGTTGACTTGACTTGCTCACGACAATAATGCCTCTTATCTTTCAAGCTGCTTAATGTAATTGTGTTAAGAATATCTGAAGTGACTGTGCAAGCAAATTAGAAATACCATTAGAATTTTTATAGTAAAAAATGATTACAGGAGTTTGAATGCCAAATCAATGAAGAATGTAAAGATTTTATGTAGTCCCCAAATCACAAGTGGTTTTGCTAAATAGAGCAGCTAAGAATTAACTTTCTTTAACTGCGGTTTTCATAGGGCTTCAACAGAAAATTCACAAAATAATTCCAAGCCTCTGACGCAAATGCCAGAATACACACTGCAAACTCATCAAATCAATTGGAGACCTTCTCGAGGACAATGACCTGGAAGGAAAAAAAATCCTGACATTTTAACCAAAATAGCCAAACTGACTGTCATCCTGGCTATTGTAACAGGAAATGTCTCAACCCGGACTGAGTTTCTCAAAGACATCTATCATAACTTCTGTTCAGCCCTGACACCCTCACCTCCATTTTTACCAGCTAATTAAAAACTAACTTCTTGACATACCCCAGTACCCCAGCAAGAGCTCAGATCTCTCCAACAAACATAACTTTATGTTTAACATATACATAACTTTAGCAATAGAAACATTCATTAGTCAAGAAACTGAAATGGAGATTTACAGACAGTATTCATCTATCCATTCCTAAGGTCTATATATTTATGACACAGCCAGAGAAGATGCAAATGCTTTGTTTCCCAAATTAACATGTTAAGATTTAGCTACCTCACGTCACTGCTTAAGTGAACATCTACATAGTAAGGTGTACATGCTTAATGAGTCCAGAAGCAATTCTAAGAGTGATGAAGTTACTCCCATGTTTAAAATGAAGTGAATGTATAACACCAGGTGTTATAGTCAAATACAGGAAAAATATAAGCCCACAGTACATGACATTTATTCCTCTACACGTGCATACCTGGAATTTCATTGTCAACAGACATTTCTAACTTGGCTGTGTTCCACAATAAGAGGAGAACTCTTCTTAGAGCTCCTCTTTTCCTGTCATTGTGTATTTAAAAAGGGCCAAAAATAGCCTTGCAAATATATTTATAGACTGCTAAAACATCATTATTTTATTGTAACTGATTATGTCTGGTTTTCCATGTAATGCTTACCACCCAAAAGTTTACCTCTCTTACTTGAAGAAGCAAATTTATTTTGCCATTAGCTTGACCTACCACACAAACATGCTTATGACTGCTGTAAAAAACATTTGAAAACTTGAGATATAGGTTCAAGTACAGTATAAAATTAATCACATGTTATTTCCATACCAGTTTGTGCCATCCTGCCTCCTGGTAGATATCAAACTAAGTAAAGCCTGTGTCCAGTCACTATATACCTATGCCAGAATTTGAAGAACTAACAGTCTGAAAGGTAGGAAAAAGTATAAACAAAAAGGGTATAAAACTAATGTATAGCAATTAACATGTATATACTATTAACAGTCATCCCCTCTTGGGCAGTATTTTTTGTCTTGCCTTCCAATTCATTGATCATTTTGTCAACAACGCTACATTGCCATGGGGGAGTGCTTGAATGGTGAGAACACAGGGAAAAGGACAGTATAAAAATAGAAATAATAGAGACATTTAAAGAAGCTAAATTCAGAGAAAAACTTTTCTATGATCTTGTGGTATTATTTGCTTAGAATTCTTATGAGGAAGTCTGAGACATCTGTATTCAGATAATCCACATTGCAAGTGAAGTCAGGAAAACAAAGATGACTAAAACATTTAAATGCAGAGCTACTTCCTATAAGACATGCAAATCGCATTCTGATTCCATAAAAATTTCCTCTCCCTCAGCCTTCATTGTGCCATTATTAAAAACAATACTCACATACACAAAAGCACAGTGTTTCTTAAGGTTCCCTGCAGATTTGGATAAAAAGGGCAAAGCTCTTTAGTTTACAGAGAAAAATAGCAGAGTTGAGTGTTCTCTGTTACTGAATTTGAAATACATCATATGTAACAGAAGGGAACTCAGCAAAAAAACTTGAATCAAGACTCCAGAAGTAAGCATAATATATAGCATATACGACAGAGGAGACACGACAGACACAGAAGAAGGCTTTAATCATCAGCACTTTATTGTTCTCCAGTACAACCTTCTATACTCCTCATTTTATATGCATTCCACCTGCATGCCTCCTCTTCCCTCCTGTGACTGGTCAGTACACCTCAGCTTTCCATGTTTCCTTACCTTCAATACTGGTCACCTGTCCTACACAGTTGTAGCCCATTAGGGATGAGGGTCAGCCACAGTCCCATTCCCAATTACCACAAACTGTGTGCCGACACATATGCATATTTTAGAAGCTGAATTCTATTTCTAGATTATGTAACATATTGGATTTTAAAGTTTTAGACCTAAGTCTTATCTCTCCTGAATGCCTACAATCCTGTCTACAACAGAACTAATGTAGCTGAATTGGTGTACCTGAAAAAATGCCTCCCTTTGCTGTTATAGCTGCAGCGTATCAAGATCCAAGCGTGTGCAGAAAACTTGCAATGTTTTGATGACATAAGTGAACCTTCCTAGTTACTTCAAACACATGAAAATGGAAAGATTTTGCTGTACTGTCCCTAACACATAAAACTACAACAGAATAAAGAAAGTCATAATCTAATTTGAGATTCTGGGAAGGCTGTGGTGACTTGATGCCAACTAGTAGCCAAGAACCCACAGGGCTACTTACTCCTTCTCCTCCCCCACGAGAGGCAGAGGAGAAAATAAGAATAACAACAGAGAGAAAACTCGTGGGTTCGGGGAGAAAAAAATACGAAGAAATCACTGACCAATTATTGTTACAGGCAAAACAGACTTGGAAAATTTAACTTAATTTTAAAGCATTTAGTTATCAACTTGGGTATCGGGAAACAAAATAGTAAACATTAAAAGACTTGGAGAAAATACCTTTCTTCTCCATTTCCCAGGCTCAGCTTCACTACAGTCACCTACTCTCTTCACCACTTGCTCATGCTCCATGTTATTGCCACAGGCTACATTCAGTCCCTTTTGTGAGTCAACATGCACCTCAGGAGGGTGGGGAGAGGGTGCAGGGGTTTCCTTCAGCCTGTCTTTGTTTCTCACTCTTTTCTTCCATTGCTTCTTGCAAGTAATTTCCTTTTCTCTGGCATAGGCTGCCCACAAGCCAGCTTCCTTCTGGGATGTACCTCTTCTGGGAAGCACCTCCTACAGCTCTGTCCTTGTTAGCTCTTTTTTCTCCCATGTCCTGACTGGGAGAAGGGGAGTAATCGCACTCTTTTTTACCATTCATAACCTTTTGTAAATGCAAACTGAGAAACTTATTACAAACTACAGATTCAGTATTCACTTTTCTGAGTAGAAATATGTTCCTGACTCTGCAGATGTGCTACATCTACACACATTTTGATGCCTCTAGGGACAGTGATTCCCTTGGCAGACTATTCCAATGTTTGACAATGCTTTCAGTGAAGAAATTTTTCTTAATACCTGCCTAGCCCTCCATTGGTACAACCTGAAGCCATTGCCTCTCATCCTGTCATTTGTTATGTGGGAGAAGAGACTGACTCCCACCTTGCTACAACCTCCCTTCAGGTAGCTGAAGAGAGTGATAAGGTTTCTCATGAACCTCCTTTTCTACAGGCTGAACAACTCCAGATCTCTCAGACATTACACATGACATGTGCTCTAGATTCTTCACATATCTCACGTGTATTCTCTTAGTGGCATTCAAAAGATGTATTCAGATGATGACACACCAACTCAAATATCTATTTGTTTTGTTTGGACTTTTTCAGAAAACTAGCAAAGATGATGGCATAGCTCTGAATTTCAAGGTTGACCAAATTCGAGTTGAAAGCAAAAGTAAAGCCAAATAGGATGAATACAAAAGAAATAGGTAAAAGCAAGAGCATAAATCTTTACGGAATATTTTGCTACTTGTTAAATTTTACTCCTCATTAAATACAATTAAAAAATGTTTTTATATATATATATTTATATATATGTTTATGTATATATATATAAAAATTTTAGGCATCCAGTTGAATGCATTCGTATATTGGATTAGAAAACAATAGTAAATTAGAATGTGTTTTTTCATATTGCAGTGAGCATAAGCCATAGCTCTGACTGGAGGGTCTGACAGAAAGTGGTGATTGCCGACGGATTATTGGGAAGAATTCTGACTAAATCTCCAATCCTTGCATCTTTGGACAATATAGACTGCAAGTATCATTTCCTACCCCTTTTTTAAAATTTTTCTTCCATGTCTTTAATTTCTTAGTGTTAGATATTACCATTATTTGCATCAGGCAGTGACTTCATTCTGCAGGCACTGCACCCAAGTCCTGTTTAAGTTGTGTATAATACGGAAAGGTTCTCTCTTACGTACATGTATGCTGGTTAATCTTTACCTATTTTAAAATATATTCAGCAGACTGCATGGATTGATTCCATGCACAGCTACAATTTATGCAAAATGTCTACTTCCTTACAGCTGTAAATATAGTTTAAACATATCTTTTGTTTGTTCAATCTCTAAAATGTATATTGGGAAATATATCTTTTCCTACACAAAATACTACTACAAAACACTTTCAATACCTTCACTTAGTCACAGAAATATGTATTTCTATGTGGTGCATCCCAGTGCCACATGATCCTTGATCGTCCACTTAGAACCTTAGTCCCTCTCACAGAGACTTATAACAACAGAAATGGTCACAAGCTTGAGAAACACTAAGCAACCATCACCAAAATTTTACAGTAGCTCACAGAACAGGAGGAGGTGGCCTCTGAATTTTTAGCAGACTTACTTGGTCTTTTGATGCAGCACCATAACCTCTGCCAGTTGGCCACTGATTCCAATCAGGAGTTGAACGGAAACTGCAGAAGCCCTCCACAATGTTTAACCCTTCAAATCATAGAACACACTTTCAAGTTTAGATCCACTTCTTTTTAGAATGACAAAATACCAAAACCAGTCAATTTTAGACTAAGTAGCTGGGTGAGCGCAAATACTTTTACATCACAGCATCAAAAATTTTAACCGATAAAACCAAAAGTATTGATTCTTCATGTGGGCCTCCTATGATTGCTAAACTGTACAAAGGAAAAACAAGCTTCTGGTGTAACTAGTACAGTTCTGATTATTTATCTTCTCCTAGCTGAAATCACTATGAAGAAATTATATCCACATCTGAAGTGAAGCCATTCTTGGAGCAGAATACAGTGGTCATCATAGCTTCAGTGGCATACTAGAGTAGCCTTTTAATGGGAGATATCTTGTTGAAAATACATTATTAAATAGATAACAGTGCAGTTTACAAGCTGGAATCTGTCCAGGCTGTATCTTTTGTTGTTCAGAGTTCACTGGGACCTCTAATGACCCAAAGTAGGTTTCTCCTTGGGTTCTCTTTCAAAAGTACTTCAGACATTCTGTTAGAACCCTGAACTCCAGATATCCCACAAGTGAAGAGCTAAAGGAAAATGAAAAGGGCAAAATGTCAGTAGTATGCATTGTCTTAGTATAAAGAATCCCCAGAAGCTTGGGAAACATGTCTTTTTAATGAGAAACAACAGTTTGTGGCCAGCTGTTCCTCATCATTATGAAAATGTTAGCTCTAGCAAGATCTACAATAGGGACTATAAACACAGTACACTGTAAATAAAGCCTGTGTGGATAATCTTACCTATTAATAGAAAAGGCACTGAGAAGAGGTAGACTGAGCTCATACACTGACTGACAATTTGGGGCAAAACATACTGTTTTTCTCCACCACCTCAATGAGAAATTAGACATAACCTGGGTCCAGCAACAACTGAGCCTCTTTAATGTGTTTATTAAAATGCGAATTGAGATGCTGAGTGGAAACATGGTGCTGCATATGAATCTGACAGACACTCTTTTGAGTTCTTTTTACACCACTAGACTTTGCAGTAGGATCATGCACTGAACTTCTTTTCAAAACACAGCATAAGTGTGGATTTATGGAGCTTTTCATAAAGCTATTATGAAAAACATACAAGTGCAGGCAAAGAGCTAAATTTATCACAAACCTCAGAAAATTTTCTGCCTTAATAACAACAGGGGGTTAGCCAGAGTTATGGAGTTGCAGCAGGTATTTCAACATTTTCTGTCCTGTGATTAAAAACTGTCTACTCCTGTCTAACATTAAATGTTTAGAATTTATCTGACAGCAAAACAACTGAGAAAAAATCAAAAATCTTTTCCATGGGTTTGCCAGAGCAATTTGCTCTGCTAAATTTCCTTTTATTTTAAACATTTCCATAATAAACCAGAGGAACAACAAAAAAAATCAAATTCACTGTATAGGCTATTTTTCCAGAGCTGCATTCGTGCAAATTAGACAGAATTACTTTTCCCAGGTATAACTGGGCTGAAAGGAAGTGGAAGGAACAGAAAGACAATTAACTTCAGGGAGGATCCTTTCCTTTCCTTTCCTTTCCTNAGCAATTTGCAGTAGATTTAGAGCCTGATGGTAGTAGACTGTTACTGCTGCCAGGCAAAATTATTCTGAGACCTTCAAAGGGGTTTTTTTACCACACTTTTCAATTAAGCTCTGCATTTCAACTTCATCATTATGCTTATGCCAATTCACACCAAAGAACAAACAAAAATCCTCACTTCCTGTCATTATTTCCCAGCTTCATAAAATCAAGGGGCTTGGGTACTTTTTCCTTTTCTCTCTCTTATTTAACACAGGGAGAAAAAGGATGCAAATTTCAGATTACTGAAGACCACCAGAAGGGGCAAAGAGTTTGATATAAATTACATTTCTACATTCACCTTTCTTTCCCTTCTTTCTTTTTCTGTTTTTGAAGTGAGAAAAGTGATTTCCATACAGAAAGTATGTTTTCTAAGTTTTAAAGTTTAACTTGAGGAACTTGAAGTAGATACTCAAGGCTCAATACTAAACTAAAGTTTTACGAATTCAGTCAAAAAGAGAAAAATCTTAATTTTATAGCTCTATACCACTTTGCATGGCAAGAGAAGCACTACATGTCTAAGAATTCTGGCACTGCATTCAGAGCAGCCATAATTTTAAGCAGCATTAGCTAAACTAGTCTAGTTGTAAAGTATTAGTGAAGTCTCATAGTTACAACTCAGATATGTTTAACTACATGGAAAAATACTCCTTTTTTCTGCTTTGTCCCCTTCTTTACCTGTTCCCAAATTAGTGCTGACCATCCACATGTAGAACAGAAAGGAATGTAACCGTGCACCAAACTCAAGCAGTCTGCATTGCAGGTGTGATACTTGCTGTCCAAACTGGGATTACAGACCTGGTCACCCAGCCATTGAACAGAACAGGCCTGTTTGTAAGAAAATCTCAGGTATTTTTCCACGTCTGTTAAGTAATGCTATTTGTGTGGGATGGGGCTCAAATCATTTAATGCTTGATATCTGTCTGCTTACATGGAGGCTTGGAAGCTAGTCCCCCTTGGCTCCCTTTCAGGTCAGTGGAGAGTAATGAGCACTTTCAAGGTTTGATTAATTTCACTTCTCTTAGACAGCTGCTTTAGGATGAGACAAATTGCACTTCAGACTCTACTCACTATATTGACTACATCTCCACTGACTATGAATGGAGCCCAGGGCACAAACATTACCCTTGATGAATCTCATCCTTTCTATTTTTCCCATTGTCTTCTCCAGGTACATCAACTAACAGATCACTGACTATATTCAGGAAGTTCGAGATTATTAAACATGCAATAAAAAGGGTAGTCAATACGCAAATTTTGAAGCAAGAGAACTGAGGTCAGAATTTGGAATGGGATTTGAGGGATTGCACTGAACTTCAGCACACTGACTTTTTTTTCCCCACCTACTACCCTGATGAGTTCTGAGAACCAAATAGATTTTTAATTCTCAATAGCTTTTCTTTTCTTTCCAAGCCACTGGTATATGAATTCTCAGCTACTCACTAAAAATAAATAATTTTAAAATCTGCAAGTTTTTCAGTGCATGGTCAGGCATATGACACCTTGTAAAGTAGGAGCTAAGCATGACTGATACTGAGGGACACTGTTGTCCAATGTTTAATCTGGGTAGCAGCTGCATGAAAAACTGAATAAATTTCAAATAACCCTATATCAAACTGAGAATAGGAGGGGGGTTGGACTACTGTTAGACTCATCAGTTTGAGGATATTTACATGGTCTCCAAAGCCAGGATAGAACTTGCCTTGCTGTAGAGTCTTTAAAGGACACAGCAAATACTAGGATCTGGACAACAGGAAACTTCAGTCAAGACTCAGAATTTTAAGTATGAAGAAGACCAGGTGAAGTAATGTATTTTAGCCCACGTTAGTATGTAGTGCGTGTGTGTGCATCTCTAGGCAGTGAGAGCTGGCTAACAGTCAAGACTTATTAGTTTGGTTGCAGTTCTTTATTAAAATAAATATCTCACCTAGAACATACAAGTATCTCTGAGTCACTCTGCACCAGCTGTGCTTGAACTTCTCTATGTACGATACTTAGAAACTTTTTGCAAACTCAGCACATGTATAATGCTAGATGTCCATCCTTTTCCAAGAACCACAGCTATGAACCATCTCCTGAGATTATTAGTTTAAATCAGATCAGACCTTTCAAGAAAGGAGAAAAAGTAAACAGCATCATTTCCCCATTTTCTTGCCTCTTTTTTACTCAATAAATACCCCTAAGTTAGTACATCCTTGGGGGATCTGAGAGATCTAGGCCTAAACTTAGAATTTTTTGTCTCCATTGACTAGAAATCACATCCCTTGCCTACCAGCCCAAATGTGCCCTGACCATAAAAGTACAGATTATTTTGAGGTGACAACTTTGTTTCTCTCCTGTGAGGTAGATTAATTACTAATACACATCCTGGCATAGAATAGGCTGCAAGTGTTTTTATAACCTGCTCATTACAGTGTTGTCCTTCTCTCAAAGCAGATGTGGATCTCAGAACCTGCTCCACACATAAAATAAGAGCATAGGTTCTGCCAAACAGCAATTAAGGTCTGAAGGGAATGCTGACACAAAGCATATTGCAAGTCACTAAATTCCTTGTATTAAAAATAGGACTACAGCTCTATTAAATACTTCAGGCCTCAAAAATAAGTTAATAGCAAAGGTAAAATTAGAAATGCTTATGTAAAGTAGTATTCCATCAACACAGAAGTAGAAAGGCAGTTCCTTCAACTTCACAGGCAAATGCAAATGTTTCCCTCCTAAAAACCTGCAAGTTCAGATTGCATTAGAACTTAAAAGCTTTAGAAAAGTGTAATCTTCATAGGGCACATATTAAGTAAATGATTCTGACAAGAATTGACTAAAACATTTCTGCTGGCAGCATCTCTATTCATATTTTCCTTGAATGTAGCAAATCCAAAGTGCTTGAAAATTCTGGTAGGACAAAGTTTTCAGCTAGTGCTAAAAGATCTATAATCTCTACTTCGCAGATTGTATCAACTTGATTGGAAGAAAAAGAACCATAGCTAGCAGATCTAAAAACAAAGCTATTACCAATGGACTGGTGATCAAACAGGAGGGAAAAAAATACATAAAGGACAATGGAAAATTCTCATATACAACAAGAAATTTACATCAAAGTTTGGAAACTTGAATGAGTGGATTCAGTCCGATATCTCAGAATTACCATCACAAAGGGAAGTCTGAAGCAGAAATCAAAAGTAGAATTGCTTTTGTAATATCAGTATTTGCAAAGTTCAACATAACCTGACAAGACAAGGATATCTCAAGTGCATCAAAGATAAAACTCAGAATAATAGAGAATGCCATAGGCTTAAAAACATGTGAAAACTGGACTCCAGCAGCATGGATTAAATGACACATTTAGGCCTTTACATTCAAATGCTTTCAAATAAACATACGCTGTGTAGGAATAACAACTCCATTAGAACGAGCATTTCTGAAATAATTGCATCCCATGAGTATGTGCAAGCAGCTGAAAAAAGAGACAGCTTCTGGGCTATGAGGAAAGCAGCAGGCCTTGCAAACACCACACCAGACAGAAGTCAAAAAGTAGAGAAAATCAAAGGCTCCCACTGGCCGTATAAAGAGATGCCAGCATGAAAAATGTCCATTTGGACCAGGAAATTAGAGACAATCAGATAGTTTCTCCACTGATAACAATTACCTCAAAGGCCAATAAGTACTTTAAAATAATAAATCTATGATAATGTAATTTGTGCATGACCTCAGTTTCTGAAGTCACGGAATTTTGCTTTTCTCTTAAGTTTCTGTAGCAGCATAGTTGGACCAGATAACCCCACCTTTTTCCCATCCAACCTTACCTATTGCTGAGCAGTCATCTGTCGTGAAAAAGGTGGAACACTCTTTTGAAAAAATGCAACTGTTTAAAAATATGGTTTATTTTCTGCCAAAGGCTTTAATCAAAAAACTTAGTGCAAAAACTTTAAGCACAAAGGTAAGAGATAGAAAAAAGACACTTTGCAAAAGCCAGATTTCACAGGTCCTACTGCCAGTGTTTCTCTCCATTTCCTTCAGAAGTTTACAGATAACTGTTGAGTATTTTAAGCACATACACACCTAGTGTTGAACCATATATGTTTCTCAGGACAGTGGGCCATAAATTAGCCATTAGAAACCAGTGGAGAAATGCTTTTTCTGAACTAAATACATAATCCACATAATCAATCACAGAAGAAGGCATAGGCATGTTACACATCAGTCAAATTGGACTCAATTGGGGTAAGCATTTCCCATTACTTAAGAAGTTTGTATAAATCTGAGCAGAAAGATTGGAATGGAAAACATATGTATGGCTTCATGGTAGAATCCAAAAAGTCCAAAGTCTACCAGAAAAAGATCTAACCTATAGTTGAATAAATTCATTTGAAACTTGTGAAAATAAAGGAACATATATATTTTTAATCGTGTATTTTGGCAGTCTTCTTTCCTTTGAAGGAAAAAGAACTGAAACCTTTATGAATGGTAAGAAACAGGTTTATTAAAAAAAAAAAAAATTAAAACTTTTAAAACCTTTTGATTATATATTTAAGGTATTTATTGAGTATAAATATTAATGGTAGAAATTGTATAAATATTTTTTTATAAATGTAATTCAAATTATGTTGATTTGGTATAAACATAATTACTTATTGTGTCTTTTAGGGTTTTTAGACTTTTTAAGGTCTTGATAAAGATAAGATGCTAGTATTTCAGCAATCTATTGAAAAACCTCTGTAAATAATAAGGTAACCAGCTTTTCATGACAGATTTACCTTTCAATGTGAATACATGGACAAAACTCTGTGCTGCATAGATGTTGCTTTAATGATGCCAAGGCAAATCTACCTACCTTCCTTCTGCACAGGCTTTTGGATGGTTACAGCAATAGGCTGAACATAACTACGATAATTTCTTTGTATGTTGATTTTAGCACATGTTGGGGGTTGAATTGTTCCCTTTTCTTTCTGTGGAATTTTCTCCATTTGTTATGCTAAGTATTTGTGGCTACAC
>VWZS01003490.1:219552-240335 GCA_013397075.1 Rhabdornis inornatus
GGGGGTTGCATTCTCCGTCTCAGAAAAAAAGGGGTTCTTGTCTTTCTTTAGCAAATGCCTGTCTTTCAAACCAAGACAGCACACAAATCCTGGTGAATTATTCACTCAGTTCATAATGGAATAATTCCACTCAAATCAATGGAACTAAACAACATAACCCAACTGGGAATCTATCCAATGGTTTTCCTAGAGTCATTGTAACTTGTTTTAGTTAAATAGCATGCAACATAATTTTCCTTTTCTTCTATTAGTGCAACATTATAATTCTGTTGTATATCATACAAATTCAAAATGTTAGCTTTACAAAATCTTCTTTCCGTTGGAGTATGGGGCCAGGTTTTTTTTTTCTTTTAAGTTAGTGCATTTCATATGAGTACAGATTGGTGTGCGTGTATTTTCCAAGTTTGTGCATCCATCTGGTAATCTACCAGATCACAAGTGAAATTCCACAGGCTTCTCAGGAAAGATACTTCATAACAGTACAACCACCACAACAATTTATCTAGTACGGCCCTTCCCTCCATTTCAGAGGAGAATCTGGAAGGTTCTGTGCACTGGTTTGGTTACATGAGGCAGCCTATGCCTCCATTGCCAAAGCACCCTATTGGCCTTCAGGCAGAACCTGGGGAGTGGAATGTGCTTTGTGTATGTACATCTACACTGAATTATGTGATCTGGGCAGGTACCACAAATCCAGGAATGACAGCAAGCACTGGACTTGATGCATCTGTGCAAATAAGCTGAAACTCCTATCTGTTGTGATGAGCTGGAGCCATAGCATTGTTTTGGGATTGTACTGCAGTCAAACACCATTCAGACACTAGTGAATGCATTATGGTATTTTGAAACCACACATGAGACATTTGGTCTGTTCTCAGTGGTTCGCTATGGTTTTTACCAAGGTACTGAGATCAGCATTTGATAAAGGAAGAAAGATTTATTTCAACAGTGAAAATGGTTTCCCAGACTGCCCTTGCTCTGTCTGAATTTCTGATGCTCTGGTAAGGAGTACTATGAATCTACATAAAGCATTGAAAGAACAACTCTGTCCAACAACATTTTCCACATAAATATCTTGGGCAAGTTATTTATGGACTCACAGACTCCTGTCATGGGTAATGTCAGTGATTAGCTAAGATGATCCCTTGGTACTCTAGCAACAGGTCTGACTGCCTAATAGGAAAGCATTCAAATCTATGTCATGGACATTGATTCTGTCACTTCAGAACAAGCTTTCACAGCTTCAAAGTATTCCCCATTGCCGGAACACTGCCACTTTGTCCAGAAAATTAACTGTCTCATGATTTACTCTCCTCAACAATGATCAGCTCCTTTGGGTCCGACCTGTACTGCCATACATATCTGAAGAATATTCAAAATCATGTTATGGAGAAATAAGGACACAGACACACAAGCTGCAGTGTTCTTTTTAGCCTTCAGCAGGCATTCCATGCTGGGCTGCTAAAAATCTCTGCAACATAGGTTCCAAAGATTTGAGACTCAGCATTAAGATCTCACACCACCTTCTCTCATAACATTTCACATACAATCTACATGTAAGTCACAAGGGTTGAAGCTTATAGGACTGTAGCCATCAATGCATAGAAAATCTGAAGAGGAAAATACAGCTTTAAATAAAGAAATAAGTCATGCGAAACAAAGGCTACATTCCCCAGTTTTGCCACTGTCACCTGGAAACAAATATAAAGGCAAGGGACTTTCATGAAAAATGCTAATGAATTTCCTAGGAACCTAGCTTCAACAAAACTGAAAAGCATCTGTTCATTTTCAGTGAGGCTTGAATATACTGAGTAACCTCTTGAGAACTCCTGATACATCTTTGGTATGGCTAAAAGGGAAGAAAAGCAAACCTGAAGGAGTCAGCTAGATGACTAAATATTTTTATGCACCTGTTTTAAAATCCCAAATCCTTGCTGAGTTGTGAAAAAGATAATCTGTTAGTCTGACCTGCACTGAATTGATAATTTTTAGAGCTCAATGATATAAATACTCTCAAGAGTTAGCTGCATCCACATTGAACCTACTCTGTAACTAGGGAATGCTGCATCATAGGACAATTCCCCATCAGGTCTAATTTTATACAAGTTGTCACACCACATCTAAATGTAAAAAAAAATCACACAACTACATTGGATAGAAGAACTTATATGTCTCCATTCCTAGATAGGAAAAAGTAACATTTTCTTTAGGGACAGACTACACAAAGAAAAAACACTGCCAGAAAGTCATAAAATAGAGAAGTGTACGCTCTTGAAGGACCTTGAGCTACCAAGGTTTTTGACAATATAAGAGCAGTCAGGTGCCAAGGCTCAGCAGGACTAGTCATATATTGGATAAGTTCCATCTGGCTCCAAGCAGAAAGGCATCAAGACTCAAACATCTGTATGCATGAAAAACAAAACAAAGTATTTGGAAATACTGGGATCAGTTACTTTGTCAAAGGAAGTCCAAAGCAACTAAACTAGGTCCTATATATTTCTCTAGGAGAATTGTCATATGTGTAGAGCATTGCACCAACTATTCAAATAATGGGAGCCTGTGCTAGCTACTGTGAAAACACTGATAACACTTTATTCTTTAGGGTAATGCTGGACTCTTTTTTTTTTGGCCTTTTGACAGAGGACAACAGGAAGCAAAAAGAAGCTGCTCTGTGTGAACTCTCCTTCACCCAAGTGGTTACAAATGTGAGGGCTGACACCTCACTTGCTTAATTTAGTTAGAATTGTACTATACAGAAAAGAGGAGGAAGAATAGTATTGGTTATAGTCATAGGTTAAGGTATCATCCTTCATTTTAGACAATCACAAGAAGCCATTTTCTGACATAAAGCATAATACAGCAAACATCTATTTTATACAGCAAAATATCTATTTATGTGACATGAACCTGCAGCAAAAGGTGGGAAAGGCAGATTTCCTCTTATGTGTTTGCCGAATAACACACCTAACATTAACTAAGCCAGTCAGTTAAATTAAATTATATGACTTGTACCATTATTGTTCCAGAGATTCTGAGAATCAGAACATACCCAAATATCTCACTCATGCAGAAGCAAAGTACACCTAAGTATAAACAAAAATCTCTACTGTTTGTGATCTGTTTGCCCAGTAGGACTGAAAGGAACCCCAAAAACAGAGCACAAGGCTTCCCAAAGAACAACTAAAGGCAATTGCATTTGTATCCCAAAACCTATCTCAGAAGGAGCCTCCCTAAGAAATGTCACAAAAGATTATTCATAGTGGAGGGCAGTAGCAAGGAGATCTTTTGTGAGAAATGCCGGTTCAAAGGATGAATGTATGGGATTTTAGAATGAGGTTAAATAACTGAAAAGCTATCCAGCTACCAAGTATTTAAATTTTTGTTTCTAAACTTCTTTTGGGGTTTGTACACACAGTGTTGGTACATAAACTTTTATTTTTAGTTCTAAACTTAGATGATACTAGAGCAAAATAATCATGGCGCAGTCATTTAAGCTCAAGATGCACTAACGCCACAGACTCGGCACATATAAAATTATATGTTTAGAGCCCATCAGTACAGAATCAAGTAGCATTATCCAAAAGCCAGAACCTGGAGTCTCTTTCCTATCAAGTTGATGAAGGAAAATATTATATCATGGCCCATTTTTTTAGAAAGAGGATCTTTACAGCAACATTAGTGCCTCTCCTAAAATAAAGTCAGTAAAGATATATCCTTAGGATTCAGGCAATCCCCCGAGCATCACAAACTTAAGGGCTAAGTTTGCACAAGTTTCTGTAGAAGAAACAGTAGGAAGGCAGGGGGAAAAAAAAAAAGAGTCCAAGAAAGACCAAGAAAGCACATTAAAAAATCACTAGAACAAAACTTCAGAGAAAAATGCAAATAGTTTCCTGTTTGAAACTTTCCAATTCGGAGAAACAAAAGACTGGCTAAAAACCTCCTCTATCAATTTTTCTGCCTACCTGAGCTATCAAGAGGCCAGATTAATCAACTATCACAGGACAGAATGGACAGCTAAACAACATTATTACTGCATGTAATACTGCTAATGCTGCACAGTCATGATTCTGATTCATACATGCTGTGAAAAGGACAGTTTCTGACCCCAAAAAATCAACATCTAATTATCTCCAACCTACTGCTGGATGACTGCATGTGTCTGTAGAAATATTTTCCAAACCTCATTTCCAATCTGTTTCCTCACCAATAATGATCCCAACAATCAATGTTTCCACAACATCTGAGCCAACTTTCATCTACTACCAGAAGATGTTTCAGCAACGTGATGGAACGTATTTCGTATTTATCTCCAATGAGATTACAGTTAATTTCTGAAAGGAAAGATACATTTAAGAGTGTAGTCACACAGGCTTATAGCCACACAAATTATTAAATTAAAGAAGAACAACACTTAGATGCATAATTTCTCTCTTTCCCATAAATGCTCAACAAAAATACTTACAGTTATCTTTTATGAGTTCTGCTCTCTCAGACAATCATCTACCATCACAAAAAGCACTTCTAAACAGCAGCAGGACCTACATCCTACTACTTGCCAGGACCTTCCTCGCTCCATGGACACACTTGAGAGCTCCTCAGCTACCCCCATTACTGCACTTTTATCCACCATTCATTCTCTGATTATAAATGTGCAACAGAATACTTGAAAATAATCTGCAGTAGGTGCTCCTCTCCAAGTCTAGAAGAACTGACTGAAGCATCCTTAATACTTGCATCTGTAGGTGCAAGACCATGCAGAAGACTAGAGGATTAAAGGCAGTAACACCTCTTTCAGGAACCACCAAACGGAGATGGCATTTTGGCATCCAGGCATCAAAATCTCTATTTGTTCCAGAAATAGAAAATTGTTCCTGATTTCCATGCTCCAGAGGAATGGGTAACACATGATGTCTGCAGCAGGTCAACCAGTTTAACTGAAAAAAGCTAGCAACCTTCTGTGACCCCTGCAAGATGCAGTATATCCTTCTGAAGTATGGCTTAGACCAATATGTCTCTCAACATCTCTTAATACATCCACTGGCATCTATAGAAAAAAGAAATAAATAAAAACCTTTTTCTGTATTTAGTATTTATTAGCACTGAGATATATGCAGTATACAACACTGAAGTCCCTACAGTGTTAATAATTGTTTCTTGAAGCAATGGAGTTCCTATCAGGGGGGAAAAATCAACCAACCTACACTACTTTCGATTAGAACAGTTTAATCCTAATCCCTTTTCTCTGATCTTGGCAGAGGATTTTTAGCAAGTAACTATATTTAAATAACTACCCAGAATTAATCCTTTTGGTTGCTCAAGGCATGAAGGGAAAGCAGTCAGAAACAAAGCATTCAGAAACATGTTGCAGCTGTTTCTTAGAATTCACTATTTATAATTGAAAACATTTTTTTCTTTTGTTTTTTGCTTTCCTTTGTGTGTGAGTGTATGTGTGTGTCAGGATAACCTTCAACTGCCTTACTTGTCCTTTCCTTTTCACAGTAGAAAATATCAAGAGAGAGATCGAGTAGGTATAAAACATTTCAGCATGAAGTTAAATGTTTCTGACAGCTTACAGCATTCTGCACAAGGCTGTATGTAAAAAGAAGGTTCTTTCTTCTATATAGCTTGGGTTGATTTAATAAAACTGGAGAAAAATTCCCATTTTTAGTCTCAGCAATAATTGGTTGAAAGCATCAAGCTTATTCCTAGTTTTCAAAAAAAGGAACTGCATGTACTGAAAAGGAATTTGTTGTGTAGCTGTGCTTCCTCTGATCCTACCTTTCTCTCTTAATATTTGGTACTTTCCAGATGCAATGGACCAATTTAACACAAGAACCCCATCTAAGGTGTAAGTCAGTCTTTTTAGACTCATTTTAAATAGCAAAACTTGAGCCAAAAAGTACATAATGCACATGAATATATGTTACAATGAAACACTATTCTACTGAGTAACAACTTTTTAGTGCGTGAGTGTTTATGCTTTGTTCAAGGACTGAGTTCTTATAGTATGTTTGGTTTTACAGTGACAAAGAGCTGGGAAGTGAGTCTCAATCTGCAACACATGTTTTAAAATATACAAAAATGCAATTCAAAATGTACAAGATAGAGTGAGGAGTGTGGGGAAGATGGAATATTTGGGTACTCCAACAATACCATTGGCTTCTGTGAATGGCAATCTGCCAATTTGTAGATTGAAGAGAGAAGCTGGTTTTGTTTGGGATTTTTTTAGAGGGGTTACCCTTCCAAGACTGCATAAGCAAAGATGGTTAAAGAGTGGAAAGGACTAAAACACTGCATAAATTAACCTTCAGTGTTAACAATGTTAACATTTTTAACGATAGTTAAACAGTATTTATTCATCTCATCGTGTGAGCTGTATTGGCACATGTAACCCATTATTATAGCATTTCAACAAATCACCAACAATCTTTACCTTACCACTAAGGATGTGCCTCTTAGACCTTAGGAATCAGAATCTTAAACCCAGAAAAAATGAAATTGTTCAAGGTCACACAAGTAGCTGTGGACGACAGTAAATTTTTTTCTAGCCTTAGGTCTGAAACTCTGCTTCTTGAACCAATATAAAAATTATTAGCTTAGTTAAGAATTGATGAAACAGGAAAGTTTTAAAAATTATTCTAAAAAGGTGAAGTTTCCTTGTTTAAAAGAAATACAGGTTTTGATAGCAAGTTCCTATATCTTGGTGATTCATCAGACTTTAATATTTTTTTTCTAATGTGTCTTCTCATTTTTCCTGAAATGGATCTCTTTTACATGAACTAGTCCTCATTTTCCTTTCCTTGAACACTTATGTAAATGTCTAAGATGTCAATAACACAAAACCCTTTATAAGAGATTCCATTATAATTCTTTCATCAGATCGCTTTCATCGTCCTTGAGCCATAGTTCTTACATTTGCGTTGTACACTCATATCTCTCTAAATGATTGATTTTCTATTTTGTACAGTTTTATATCCTTTATCCTGATTACATTAGAAAAACTCCACGTCCAATTATAAAAAATTATAAAAAAACCCAACTAATAATTATGAATACAAAGCTCTGCTTTGTCTGCCTGCATTATTTCAGAATGTACCACCAGTTCTAATCCATTATAGTTATAATAAAACATTGTCTCTATATAGTTAAAAATGACACTTAGAAATAGATCTCCTCTTTTTTTTTTTGCTTGCTGCAACCATGTGACATTGGTAATGTAGAGGAGAAATAAAATCCAGATACCAAAGTCATGCTTTGTAGTCTATTAAAGCCCAGCTGCCAGCCAGAGTTAAGGAAATGATTGTGCTGTTTATGCCATTTCTAATTAATAATAACTAAGGATTAATAAAGCAATTTGGGAAAAGAATGTACCAGGTAAGGATTTATAGGTAGATGAAAGCTATTTTATTGTAAATAATCATGGATAAAATTAAATGTGAGCTAAGACATTTTATGGTGCAGCAAAAAAATAATATTTCACATACTTTTCAAGCTCTGGTTCTCTTAAAAGCAAATTAATGGAGGTGGAGGTACTGGAAAGTCACAATTTCATCCCTGACAAATAGTTCAGAGACATCTGCAATGTTTAACAGTTCTCTGCATTGGCACAAAAAGCACGAGAACAGATCTTAAAGGGGAACTTTCCTCTGTTTATTGTGTATTAAGAGTCTTAGAGGCTTCACAGCTTGATAGGCAACTCTGACCACACTGCTGAGAGAGAAATATTTTAAGCTTTGCAGGAGCCAGCCCCAGGAGCTGCACTCAGGAGCTGCACTTAGCCTACTGCAGAAGGTTTATTAGGTTTTCTAGCAGAAAAAAAATAATAATGTCCAGTTACATTGGTCGTGACTTTTTCTGCCCATAAATGAAGGAAAGAGCAATTGACCATCCACTTGCTAAGGCAGCTCAGCATGCACAAGTATGAAAACATTCAGTTCTAAGGCAGTGTGTGCAACTGTCTCCCGAAGCCCATCCCACTCCACAGACCTTCTGCAGGTTCTAATATCCATACTCTGAACATGGGTCTTGACCCACTGCTGATCTCCAGGCCTGGGTGACGTGTCCTTATGGCTGACACACAGCACCAACCCAGCCTGGGTGCCCAGGTTAGACACACCTGGTGCTGGTCACCTGCAGAATCCTGGCTCCTCTGCAGCAGGGATCCTCAGCTGCTTCCAAACCCCCCGAGAATGGAGACTGTCTTTCCTCCCACAGCATTGGCACCTTGCAGACCATGGCGGGGAGCCTGGGGAAGGAGGAGAGGCTGTGAACTGCCCTGGCTGCCAGAGGGAAACAGCTGTAGAGCTGGGAGCCACCACCCTGGTGTGGGGACCTGACCCTCTGGCGCACAGGTGTGGCTTTGGGGCTGTGGGACAGAAACACCTGCATGTCAGGTGCATCAGGAACCTACACTGATCATGAGTGCAGCACTTTGAGCCTAGCCATAGGCACAGCCTAGGCTAGGAGCAAAGAGCACTTGGTAACATCCTTACACCTTGCTCTTAAATTCTCTTCAATCTCAGACCAGACAGAGCCCAAGTCTGCAGCCCCTGCCGCACCTTTCTCTGTTCTCTTGATCTGCCAGATGGTCTCTGGCTCTCCAAAATAGGTCTGAAACAGTGAAGGAGTCAGAACTTTCTTTGTAGTCACTGAAAAACCCGTAAATTTTGATGGCAATAGTATGTACTGATCAGGGCTAATGTAGCCTAATAGTGCCCTCAGGAGCCAGACAGGTATATTGTGGTGGGAGTTCAGGCCGCAAGAATCTCTCTATTGCAACTCTTACTCGGAGTATCTTATTAGATATTGTCTTCTTTCATGGTATGTACTGCCTTAATCATCTATTGCCCCAGTGGAAAAAATCAGGCATGTATTTGATTAAAAAAATGCAAAACCAATACATCATATAGAACAGAGTGCACAACAATACAGAGCTACTCCTACTCAAAACCTTTCTAGTCTGTCTCTACTAGGGCCCTAATTTTCTTCTGGATGTACAGTTCTATACCTTTCACTGGTACACAGACAATTTACAACAGCATCTGAGTGCCCAAAAATAGGTTTTACAAAATCTATCCATTTCTCTCCCACACCTTGGAAATGGGATCATATTCTCCAGACAGTGAAAATATCTGTTTTTAAACATCTCATTTCTTTAAAAAAACAATTATTTTTTTTTTTAAACACACACATCTGGTCTGCTGACTGCCAAAACTGCTGTTTTGGAACATTTGGTCTTTGGAACAGTGAGCCCTAGTTTCTTCTGTGGTTTATTTATATATTTACATCCATACACAAACATAAACATATGCACAGAATAATAGACCATTGTGCCTAAGAGACTGCACAGTTCCAGTCTGAATAATAAATATATAATGCCTCAGGAAGGATTAAGAGAAGAGTTAAGGTTGACTTTATCAACATCTATTCATATGTCCACTGTGCAGAAGTGGGACACAGGTATTCTCTGCTACTGCTGCCAGGTTTCTGGAATTATTTTCACCAGGAAGGGAAGTTTAATGTAATTTAAAGGTGAATTTTTACATATGAGAAATCTTGGCCATGAACAGATAATAAAAAGTACTAATAAGTCTGCTAATATGTAATTTTTTTTTTTTTTAAACCTTGAAACCTGAAGACAGACATTGCTGTTTAGGCTACTCCATTTTTCTGGGACAGTTGTAGTTGTGCTATGGTGGTTTTTGTCTTTTTCTTTGATTTCCCCATTTACAAAGTAAATGCTCAGAGTGTCAGCTGCTTGCACTAACTCTTTACAGGACAGCAGGATAAGAATCAAAGCAAACAATTTCTTTCTTTGATTAGCCATATACCAAACACAGCTGTAGTTCTACCTTCTGATTATCTCCCTGCTTCAATTTCATTTGGAGGATAACTTGTGTTAAAAACAGAATAGATCACTTTGTCTAGATACTGCACGTTATGAATATATTTTTGTGTTCTAGAAAGAGCTACTAATTCTTATCATAAAACCACCCAAATAGCAAGTATAGGATTAAAGGATGGTTTGGAAGGGAATAGTGTGGTCAGTTTAAGTAAGATTGATATTTGTCTTAATAAATCTATTATCCTGCATGACATCTTGAGTATATTTCAAAATGTAGGTCAATGAAATTGTTTCTTAATCTTTATGTATCAGTTCACAGAATCTCAGAATTGTAGAAACAAAGAATGGGTGAGGTTGGAAGGGACCTCTGGAGGTCATCTCATCTAATACCACTGCTTAAGCAGGACACATAGACTGTGTCTAGACTCCTTTTGAATATCTTCAACAATGGAGATATTCATTTTCTCAGAGCAACTTGTTGCAGTGCCCAATCATCCTGACAGGACTTGCAGGTTAGCTTTGAATATGAACCAACTCTCTTGGGCCCCTGCTCCCTCCACAGCCGTATGCCATGGGACACACCCAAGCAGATCCTTAAAGAGGCCAAAGTCTGCTCTCTGAACTCTAGGGTTGTGAACTTGCTTTTTGCTCTATTCCCTCTTCTCTGAATCCCAAACTCCAACATCTCATGGTCACTGCAGCCAAGGTTGCCTCCAACATTTGCAGTTCCAATGAGCCCTTGTTTCTGAGCATGAGATCCAGCAGAGCATCTCAACTTGTTGGCTTCTTTATCACCTGGGTCAGGAAGGTGCCATGGCTTCTCTCCAGGAGCATCCTTGGTTGCTTATGCCCTCCTGTGCTGTTCCTTCAGCACATACCAGGGTGGTTGGAGTCACCCATGAGGTCAGGTGGTCTTGGCCACTTATTCTTCCTTATCAGGTGGCTTTAGCAGACACTACATCCTTATTGATCTTCTCTTTAATCCTTACCCATCAGTTGGCCTATCAATCCCAAGGCAGAACTCCATGCACTCCAGCTGTTCTCACACAAAGGCGCATTGCTCCTGAAAACTGTATATCCCTCCATTGCAACCCTCCAGCCATAGAAGACATCCTACTAAGGTCCAGTGATCCAAACAGGATTGTAGCCCTACAGCTGCACACAGATTTCCTCATATTGGCTCCCCATGCTGTATGCATTATTGTGCAGGCAGTTTGAGATGCACCCCAGCATGCTGGGCTGTCAGAAAGGTTTGGGGTGGTGGTGGTGTTTGCCCCAGAACAGGCACTTCCTTGCTTGCTTGAAAGTGCAGGAGGTGGCCTGCTGGAGTTCTGTCTTGGTGATTTCGTGTTCACCCCACTCCAAGTCCTCTGCTTGTCAGCCCAGTCCCCCACCTCCTCACATGTCTGCTGTTAACTCACGCTTGATTATCCTACCCTGTATATTTAAAGAAACAAATTTGCAAAATTACATACACAGAGCAGTTAGAACTACCTGTATTTTGAGTTTATTTACTAATTTTAATATTTGTTTTTTATTTAATTAGTTCTAATATAAATTCTACTAATCTGTACAGAGTGACTTTTAAAAGCAGTTACTACTTTCAGCCTCATGTTGTTTCATAAAACACCAAGAAAACACAAATGGTGATAAGAGAAACACCATTAGTCTGTCATTTTTGCAAAGAAAAATCTGGGACCAGATGTTCAGCTAGGCAAAGCAGAGGAACTATTCCGTATATTTTATCTGGGGAATTGTAACCACGTACCAAAACACAGTAGAGTTCCACAAATTTAAACTAGTCAAAAAAGCAGTTTGATTTTTGTACCCCTTTTACCCTAAGATTCTCATTGTTTTTTTCTCATGATTTAGACAAAATTTTTCTAGCCCTTTAAAGAGTGACCAAATTCCAATTGACACAGGCCAATTTCCAGTTTTGGGATGATTCTTCAAGCAGCTGTAATAGGAAAAATGGAAAGGATTCAGTAGGACTTCATGGTCATTTCAGCTCAGGATACAGGCTAACAAAATTCAGAATTTAAAACAGAAAATATGTAGGAGTATTATCATTTTGCCACTCCTCTGTTGCTGTGAATGTGAATACATTTCCATTTACTAGTAGATTAATTCTCCTACCTAAGGGGCCTACAAGAAAGCTATAGAGGGACTTTTTGCAAGGGCTTGTAGTGATAGAACAAGGACAAATGGCTTTAAACTGAAAGAGGGTAGATTTAGATCAGATATCAGCAAGAAATTCTTTACTTTGGAGGTGATCAGGTGCTGGAACAGGTTGCCAGAGCACTGTGGATGCCCCGCCCCTGGAAACATTCAAGGTGTGGTTGAATGAGCAACCTGGTCTAGAGGAAGGTTCATGGCCACAGGGTTGGGACTAGATGATCTTTAATGTCTCTTCCCACAGAAACCATTCCATGATTCTTACTCTGTAAATTCCACATGTGTGATGGGGAAACATTTCACTTGGAATAAAAAAGCAAACAAAAGATTATAAAAACTGGATATTAATTTTCCACAATTTTAATTCTAAACTTGCCAGAATTTCTGGATGATCAATATGTTAAACAGATATACTAGGCACTGTAGAAAAGCAGCATTTCTGCAAGAATTCACCTGAATTGCAAATGATACTACAACAAGCTAGTTTTTTTAGCAGTAGAGAAGATGTTTTGACGAAGAGTAAAGGAGGAAGCCAAATACAAACCACATTTTTCTGTAAGTGAACCCATTTCTACTCATAGGCAGGCCAATAAGAAGCGCATAATAACTCTCTTCATTTGGGATTTTTAAAATGTTGTTGTAGTTGTTAATTGCTATGAACAAGCACTTTAGTGTGAAGAAGGTAGTGTTTGCTATAAGACACAAGGGAAGAGGGAGCAGAAATTAGGAATTTGAACCTTAGGAATCTGTGCTTGAAGAAAACAGTAAAATTAGGTCTTTATGAAATTTCCAATCTTGCCTACATTCAAGTATCCAGCTAATCTGAATAGAAACTATAGTTGAATAACTACTCTGATATTTGTTGAAATGTTGATTTGCATAAGATCTACTTCATGTGACCAAAAGAAGTAAAATAACCTTCATAATTTTCCAAGTACTGGATAATTTTCTTTATTACTAAATATAACATAACTCTACAAAGAGTGTAATTTAAATTGTTAAAAATTAATTATTTTGTAACATAAATAAATTTCCCCAGAGCATCTTTTCACATCATGCTGTTAGACTAGAAGTGGGTTACCAAAAAAATTAATCCTTCCAGGTATTTCATGGCTTGTCTGTGGCATGCTTTCAAGATAAGCATTTTTCTGATAAAGCATTAGCAGTAAGGTCTGTGCTAAATTTATGCTGTTGGCCCAATTTCCACAAGGGTTTATTTTACAAAAACTAGAACTCAGGTGCTGCTGCTCTACAACACTTCTGTAACATTAATGTGGGTCACTGACATGATGACAGAAAACTATGATTTCATGTCAGTAGGGTTAAAATTTCAGACTTGAATAAAATGTTTCAGTCAGAAGGGACAATACTGTCAATGAACAAAAAGACATTTCCATTTATCTTATCTGATGGTAGAAAATATACAGAATAAGTACTACAGGAGCACTTGCTAACACCATTACAGCTAAAGAGGACTTTCACACCAGTGAATGCTTGAAGTATTTTACTTCTTACATGGATTCATTTCTTTTGCAATTACTTTTAGGTGTTCTATTATTTGGGCTGCTTCCAGTAGCTACTTCTACTAATGCATGCCCTCTGCAACTCTTAGTCTACCTTGCAATTAAATTAAAATATGTGTTTTAATGGTATCAGAGGCATTACTTGGTGTACTCTGGTGTTGAATTTAAGCCTTTGTTCTATAAAAAAAGAAGCATATAAATAAAAAATACTTGAATAGGTTTTCCATTGTGAAATATTTTTAGAAGTAGTTAATAATATGTTATATCTTTGCTGGAGATCCAAAACAGAAACAAATGAGATCTATAGTCATGATATTTATACCTGGAAAAATATACAGTATTTTTAAACATTGCTCAATGAAATTATTCCTAACTAAATCTATGTATAGTCACCCTTAGCAAGAAAATAACAGATATTTTACTGTATTATTTCTGCCCCAGCCTGATGGAGACTTTTGTTTCCACTAAAGAGTTGATATAAAACTCAACTTTTTACTTTGTAGCTCCTTATTTTCACTCATAGATTCACAATCAGAAAAAGAAAAAAACTCATAAAATTTTGCAGAGGAGAATTATATAGAAAAAAATGCTGGTAAAATCAAGGAATGCAAACCTTAAACTGCATTTAATTTTTCCAGTGTAAAATATAGATGTAAGAGTTTCCTGGAGTTAGTGTCTAGAAGTCATATTTTTGTCTCTCATGTATGTATTGTAAGCTGCTATTTCACCTAAAACAATTAGAATGTTATCAGAGCTGCTGAAAATACTAGCAGCATTGCAAACCCAAACCTTCAGAAATCATATATAATTTGGCCTAAAAACTTCTAGATTTAAAAAGTATCCTGCATGGAATGATTTATTTTTCATTCATTGTTGGGTTTTGAGAGTTATTATAATTTTCCAAATAGTATTTCTATTTTGTCAGTTTATCTTTGCTGTGCTTACTAAGTCCTCTCCCACCAGAGAAAGTGTTCTGGGCTTATATGCAGACTCTAAATCTACAAAAGGGGAGCAACAGTCTGCTAAGACTAGATATTCTGAATTCCCAGGTTTTGCAGTTTTGCAACAGTCCAATTTGCTTTACTGTCTTAGGAAAAAGCTTAGATTTGAACCTGACCTTCTGAAAAGCTGCAGAGATGATAATACTAATACTGGTATTGATGATGTTGGTGATGATGGAAGGCAGAAGTCACTTTTGTCTCTTTTAACAGAGGGATGACCATGGCAGGTGTGTAAGTTACCTTGTCCAGAGTGGAATCTGGCATATGGAATCATACCTTCTGTGGCATTCTGTTTCGGTAGTGGTAAACCACTCATGAGAAGGAATGTTGTTGCAGGTGGGAGAAGAAAAGCTGCAAAAATAGACAAAGACAAGTTTTCAGCAGGACAGACTTTTTGCTGGAAAATTCTCAATCCTGGCGTCACCTACACTCATGTCTGTGGAGCTATCAGAGCATGACTGAAAGAGATTCACAGTTCAGAGCTAGTTCATTTTTGATACCAATGGTAGGTTACAAGAAATGCTGGGAATGTCTTATTAACAGATCTATCTGATAGTTGACAGTGACACCAAGAAATCGTACAAGTGAAAAATTCGGTTTTAATTGCAGCAAGCTCAGGTATGAATGGCAGTGGCATTCAAGCTTTAAGCCATGGCAGCTCAGGACTCAGCTGCTGGGTGAGTACAAACAACATCTTGTGCCAACTCCACTGCAAATTCACTGATGAAAGGAAAAATGCTGTGGAACAATACCAAAATAACTCTGAAAAATTAGAACATTCCCCTGTGAAATGTTCTCAATTCAGATGTTCTCAACATTCTATTAAGCAGAATGTTACTAAATTTTGAATAACTCAGTTCAAGACAGGGTTCTAGTTACCTTCAGATTACCAGTCTTTTCTAAAGGCCTTCAGAACAAGATATATCATTAAAGACTTAAAATATTCTTAAAAATACCACCTCCAAGGTCAGTTCTGTATGGTGATTTTTATTGCATTGGAGTTACACTTTAACAAATTCTTACTTTGTGAAAAAATTCGTTAGCACATCCCACAGAGCAGGTAAAAGACATACTCCAGCTGTTCTGACAAGGTTATATATTCATGAATTTCTGAGTCACATTCAGAGATAAACCTCCATTCCCTGAAATCTGTAATTGAAAAGCTAACATGAGATCCATTGCAAGTGAGAAAAGACCAGTTGGAACAACAAAGGGATAGATTGTAAACCTAATGCCATAAATGCAGCATAAATACTCAGATAATTTAAGACAGGTAAACCATCTTTTTTATCTATTATAAAGTATATACCTGGAAAAGTTAAAGGGAAATAGGGCTATCAGTGCTAAATAACTATATAAATTCTGGAGAGCTCACACAGGCTCTCCATGGCCATTGCATCTGTAGCATCTTTATTTTTATGACTTACCTCAAATAACTTTATCACGTTTAAGCTTCATGTGGCAATCTATTAACCATTTATATGCCTGATGATGTTGAATAGTTATAGTCAAGTTATCTGTCAAATGTGAATAAATGAAAACTATCTGCTCCTTTGCTCTGAAAGGAAACTGAAGGAAACAGTCAAGGTAATTCCATGTTTGTCCTGGTAGAAATACTACTGGCAAAAATTAAGATGCTGTTGAGTCCTCTATTTCACAACAGAAGTAAACAATTTTTATTTTTGCAGTTGTGGGTTTTTCAGCAAAAATATTAGGCAGATTGCAAAATTTCAGCAATTTGTATTACTTTAAAAGATCAAGATTCTGGAAAAGCCCCGCTTTTCCACCTCTTTTCCCAGCATTGAAATGTCCTATGCCTTGGTTCACTAGTGACAGTTATAAGATCTTGGAGTCTTGGCCCCAGAACCTGTTTTTTGTTTGCTTTGAACATACTCTGCATGGCACCACAGCCTCTGTCACACTGCAGCTGCTTGTGCCAGACTCAGCTGTGGCTGGCAGCATTTAGCAGGTGGTGGAAGTGAGATGGAAGCTGTGGGAGTGCAAGGGAGTAATCCTGTCTAATGACTCTTCCTGTGTAGGATTTTTACACTACTTGGGCAAGACTGGTTTTCTTCACACAAAACTCAAATGCTCTCAGATGGTATCACATTGCATAGACTATGCAATGGTAGTCTAAATAAAGTTTCAGCAATCTCAACAATAAATGGATGGGCTAATTAGAGACTACTCATTTGTGACATGGCCAATAAGTGGTTCATAGCTATCTAGTAGAAATAAAGGGATTTCTGAAGGGCTAATCTTGTGTTTAGCAGAAGAGCAAACAACAAGAGAAAGAACTCAAGAGCCTATAATTACAAATGTCATAATGACAAAATACAAGAGTAAACAAAAATTGAGATCAGATAGGTTTGCAATAAGCGTTGAACTAATCACAGCACAAAATAAAGGTACAAGAGGTTCAGAGTTGTTTATTCAATAAAATTCCTTCTGATGTACTTGAAAGCATAAACACACAGATTAGTTGTAATGTACTCCAGTGCAGCTGTGCAGAACCACTTTCACTTTGCCACAGCCCCAGCATTTCAAGTCACATCAAACCCCCAAATTTTATTGCACTGGTGAGTCTGAAGAGTGACTCATCAGCACTTTTTAAATCTTTCTTCTTCTATGATTATGAAAATTCACTCTGCTCAATACTTTCATTCTTATTTCTTCCTTACACCTTTCCTCTCAGAACTGTATTCTTACATGGTTTATTCTTCACATTTTCATGTTTATTCTGCTCCACTTAATTTCTTTCCAATGTTGTCTGGTACTGCAGCTGCTTGTCATTCTAAAGAGACAATTTTCCTCTCATACCTTGCCTCATAAAGCTTCCAAACGATCTTGAAAAGGGTGGTTTCCTTAAGGTAGTGTCACATAGCCTCCAATCTAATAAGTGCAGCAGAACCTTTGTATTTAGCAATCTGTTTGAGCATGTTCTTTAAGACCCTAAGATTTTCCTCTGCAATAATTTTGTGTCAGTCTTTGCATTACTCTTACAATTAATACTTGCTTACAGAAAAAGTTTGAGTAACTGTGCTTCCTCACGGCCGTAGAAGAGGCAAGGAGGGACCGTGGTCTGACAGAATGACATGAGTGTTTTCTTTCAACACTTCAGTACATAAAGGCCAGATATCTTGAGATTTGAAGGGGCACAGCATATTTATTCTTTGTACCACTGCATGTAAGGTAGAGAATTTGTATCCCTAACCTTCCAGTCTTATAAAAATACTTTTATTCCTTTTTTACCTCTCAAGTTTTTCCATAGCTCTGCTTATTTTCATTTTGATATGACAATAAGAGACAATATAGTGTAAGTTTCAGCTCCTATTTTTTTCAACTTAAATGCAGCTTACTGACTAAATCTTCACTTTTGAGAAGACAGAAGCATAAGCACTAACAACGTACAGAAGACCTTGCTTCTCTCCACAGGGGCACAACTCAGCAGCTTCTGCCGAGTGAAGGAAGAAATTTGGTCCATTTCATTCATTTTATACATGCTGATTGAATTAATTTGTTAGGCCTATACATGGTAGAATATTTTCCATTTTCAGGACAATACCTGCAGTAGTGTGCTCATCATTTAGCAAAATGGATCATTAACAACTGATGCAAAATGGCATAATAGATATTGCTGTTTTCCTTTAGCAACTAGTGTTGGGTTCAACTGGAGATCAAATTGCCTCATATCCCACACATTACAAATCTTGGAGGCTGACATTTACAAACATAGAATGGAGTACATTCAGACTACATATATATATATATACATGTATGTATATATATATATATATATATTTATTTATTTATATATAAAGGCTTTCAGATTAATGTAATATCAGAGATTCTAGATTGGATGTTTACATGCTCATGTGGTAGCTAATAATTAAATTGAATTTCAGTTATTGGCCATACAGACATCAAACTTTTTTAGATAAACATTAATAAGGTACATACAATACCTATGTCATGTGTATATAGTATGTCCACAATATCTTTTGGGCTAGGTTTTCAGCAATAAACAAAATGCTTCTATACTCTGAAGTGTAAATTCACATATTATTTACTACTTATTTTAATGTCTTAAAAAAACACAATGAATCCCAGTTTCTTTCTGCATAGGGGATGCAGCCTTTCTTCTTTCATAATGGAATGGAAAGTAATGATGCATTCCAAAAAATGCATAATTCTTTCTTTTGGTTATTATGACCAACTTCCCTAAGTAGAGCAATGGAGTAAAATCAGAGTATGCTACATGAATCCTCAAGCAGGTGAGATGGACATAATTATGTCTAACAAGATGTTAGGAAGAGAAAAATAATTGCCTGTAAAACTTATTTCTTCAGGCCATAAAGCTTTGTGTTACACTGATCAAGTGCACAGTTTCTGCTGACATCCACGGCACTATACTGTTGTATCCATGTTGTAGACTGTGTGAAATATTGCTCTTTCTGCCACTATCTCCTCAGACCACAGTTTCAAATTCTGTTTGCTTTAGGTTCATTTTCCACTTTCTTTGCCAACTAGCATTGGTCTCTTCCTTGTATCTATCAAGCAACTCCATGGCCTGGTATATTTACTTTTCCTTCCAGCTTCTCTGGTTTAGCTACTCAGCAAAAGAAGATTTGATTCCAGAGCAGGTCAATGCAAGTGATGTAGGTGTAATCTTGCCTGTGGATGTGCTGGGATTGAGATTCAACCTCCTCAGTATTCAGAATCCCAGTTATGCATTGCAAAACTTCCATGGAAGCTGAGCTTCCTTGTATTTATTTTCTGTGCCTAAACAAACTAGATTAGAGCTGCCTCTGGTGTACCATTTCTGTTGGTATTTCTTACAGATTGCACCTGTTTGATGGCAGTTGGGCGAGAAGCTGTTCTCTTTAAATAGAAATTTTCCAGTTTACTGTAAATGATATAATATTGTTTTCATCACTATATGTTTTCTCTTTCCTTCTGGTTATTTATCTCTGGACTCACAATATTGAAGCTGTCTGAGGATACTCAATGTGAAGAGTTGCACTGCGTTGCTGCAGACATTTGATCTGGAAAAATATCTTGTAATTTCACTACATTCATGCAAGGGAGAATCAAGGGGAAAAAAACCCCTACATGTGGTCAGTAAATTATGTGTATATAGTAAAAACAATATAAATCACATCTCATGAAAGAAAGGAGGACACTTGGGATTTTAAGAGGCTGTTTATAAAAGAACAACCCAACTAAAATAGTAGTTTCTTAACACCCTCCAAGTGACAAATCGACATACGTTGTGCAAAAAATGGGCAAGCAGGAAGTGAAAAATGCCAAAACGAAATATGCTTCCACTTACAGGCTTGCAACACCTAAGGCATGCTCTTACTGCTCTAACTTAAGAAGTAACACCAAAATTCCTATGAAGATGAATGTAGCTATGGAAGAGGAAAGCCTTTAAAAGACCTCATTAGAACAATTTTTAAAAGTTTTTGGAAACTAACAGTAGCATCTCGAAAGTATTCTGCTATTTATGGGCAGCAAATTTAGAGAGTGCTGGCATAGATCATGGTATCAGAGTTGCTCAGACAGAGAAATAAACATCTCTGCATTCCAAGGAGCTGCAGGGAACAGAAAAGCCTGCATAATCTATTAGAGATTTACAGTCAACACGTCTTTTGATCGCAAGGCACATATTGCTTTTGTGAGGTTAACCCCCACAGAAATAAAGTCAGGGTGTTTGGTTGGGCTTTTTTTTTTTTTTTAAGTCGGGTGGAGATGTTGCTTTTTTGTACTAGAACTGCTACATTGCTGTCTATGAGAGGAGTTCATTTCTAAACAATGCTGTTTAGACATTTGACAGTTTGAAGGTTTTGACAGTTTGAAGGTTATTTTTCCCTGTCCACCTGTCCAGAAAAAAAAAAAGAAAAAAAAATTCTGCTTCTGCTAACTAAATTAAAAGGAAGAGTTTACAAATTTCAGGACATGCTCAGTGGCTCTACGGCCATAGCCAGTTTGATGCAAGAGTATTTTCAACACAATTTTTCTGTGATAACTGTTCTCACAGGTGCTGAGGATGATATGGTCAGGCTATATGTGAGACATCATCAGCAGGTAACACTGACATCAACAATAAAATTTCATTATAAATATAGTCACAGATAGTGGTTTTTTACAGCACTGGTGTCTGAAGTTATGTGAAGATTCAAGATTTTAATTTCTTTGAGAAAGAAATAACCTAAAATCAGTTTCTCATGCCTTTTGGCT